>CABFOV010001041.1:70741-138850 GCA_902141375.1 Timema poppense
GCGCAAAATGTGAGTTTTGCACACACAAAATTATGCCTTAGACTGGCCCTGCTCCTACAGAATTAATGTTCCGCTGCCACTGATTCTTCTATTTGAATAAAACCTTAAAAGTACCCCAGACTGTGGGCAAAATATTATGGTAATACTACCATTAGACTCATTAAACGTCTCCCAAAAGCCACAAATTGTAGGGAAAAAAAGTACCGAAACAATAACTTTGATACATTATATCCAACCTAAGGTCACTCACATGGTTGAAATCGCTGCCCTTAGTCACCACAAAGCGAATTGAAATTTCATCTAGAGAGGATTAATAGTTATAAATTGTCTTTGCTTCCATTGGTTATGAAGTTGTGCCCCATAATCCCCTCTCTTTTCTAAAATTTAACTCTGGCGTGGATTGCCAGCAGCTATCACCTTCAACCTTCGTCTGTCAGTCTCTTTGATTCTTTAAGAGCTCGTTCAGACGGGGCGAATCCGTCCGCGCGGGATCGAGTTGTATTGAGCGGGTGTATACAATTACATCGCATTTCCATTACATCGCGTTTTTGGACAAACACATTGCAGGTCCATCACGCCGCATTTCCCCCACCTCTACACACAACTAATCCTACTCTGACGTACAACCAACAGAAATGAAGGGTCAACCGACTTCCCTAGGGACGGGGAGTGTTTCTATCTTGCCAGAAATCTAATGTCCTTAAAGAACTTGGAGACTTGAATTTGTAAATTCAAATTGCTGTGACGCAATGAAAAGCTAAGATGAAATAATAATATAAGAGTATAATATACAAATTAAAAATATACCTTTTTATCTGGACAATTTTTTTCCAGAGAAATAAAAAACCAAATTATGGTGTATTTATTTTAGGAGTGTTGTAGATACAGTTGCCTAGGTATCTCGGTTATGGTGAAGTTTATTAATTTTTTTGGGGGGTTACACAATTCTTTCAACCAGCCCTACCTTCGAAGTGAGAGTCAGAAGTGAGAGACAGGCACACTATCCTAGCAACCGAACCTACCTTCAAAGTGAAAATGGGAGGTGAAAGTCAGGCCCACTTAGCTGTCATCACAGTATATAAGAATAGTAGGCCCGCAATTATCCGGCCACTGGTACTATCCATACTATAAATGTCAAGGTTTTGGTTTTGTAAATATTAGCGTTGTTTTATTAAACTTTCTTTTTATATTCCGCACAGATTTTCGACGTGTGAACAGCTACCAATTTCCGCGTGGATCAAACCGCGCGGACAAATCCTTCACGTCTGACCGTACTCTAAAACGCTCTCTCAGATTCAATCATCCCTCCACGATGATGTCTATATCCCCTTCTCAATCTCTCGTTTGAGATATTCCACTACACTTACCTCTCAAACGTATACTCTATAGCCCTTTTGTCTACGGCATTCTTTATATCCTCCCAATTCTCTTTACCACTTTTCTAGCACTATTTATATCCTTTAATATTTTTACTGCTATATACAGTAATTTTTAATGTCATATGAATACTCACTTCTCTCTCTGTAGCTCTTTTTATGTACTCTCCTCTCTTTAAAGCTCTTTGATCACTAGATTCTCTCTATCTCTGCAGACTTATATATTATATATAATTTTTACAAATATCTGTTTATTATTCCTTTCTAGAGCCCTCTTTTAATCCCTTTCTTCTTTTTGTCTTAACTTTGACATGGATGGCAAGAGATAAAATCCTAATTGTGTTCATTAGGAATATTGTTTCCCCAGATGTGATTTTCCGCCCTTAATTATTGTGCATTTAGTGAAACATCCCATCCTTTAGATAATAAGGATTGAATAACCAATAGCCAGCAAAATAGTATTAAATCTTACTAAACCATATGTTCCTATTCTCCATGTATCTATATATCCTTTATTCATTTTTCCCCCACCATCCATCAGCATTCTCTACCACCTATTGTGTATCATTTAACCTCTTCCATTCATAATACATTATTTCATATATCTACCACTCTATCCATTCCCTTCCCTCTCGTCCGTGCCATTGTCAATCTCTTCTTTTTCTTTACCACCTATTGATTTTAAACACCTGTCTGTACCCTTAACTTTTCATCTTCTTCTTTCTCAAGTATATTGCTTCTTTTATTTACCAGCTCCTACTTACTTTATCTACAAAAAAGCAAAGGCAAAACATATTTTAAATATATATCAATGTAAAATGCTTTGCCTAGCCATTATAAAATGTATTCCTCATATTTATGTTTTAGGTGGGGTGGAATTGAAGCCCTCTCTCGGAGGTTCAACAAGTATAGACTTGCCCTGTTCTTCTCAGTTTGTTTGCTAATGATCTTGCTCAGTATTCATCTTGGAGTCACCAAATCACCGCTAGAGAGGGTGCCCTTAGCTGAAATAAGCCGAACTATTCAGGTGAAAGACTTTTTTTTTTTACTCATATAAGATGGAAAAGCAATGTTCTAGTAATTTATTTGGTTGGTCACTCACTATACATTATTGCTGACAAATCTTTAACAAATATTCATTAAATTTATGTGTTAGATATGTTATTTTTTCAATGTATTAAACTGTTTATACTATATGTTTTGCCTCAAATATAGATAAAAATCAAAGTAAATGTGTGTGTTATTAAGGGAAAACAAGCGATCACACACTATGCAGCACTCATCCTTAATGTGTCTGTAAATGTTCAAAAATGTAGTGACATACTATATTGATAAATGCATTTTTAAACATGAATATCTGGGGAAGTAAGGGGAATGTAAGATGATTGATTTTGAAACAGTTTGAAAGGTATGGTAGTAGTTAAAAACTTACATAATGAAGTGCTATTTAAATTTAGCACAACCTATATATTTATTTTTCGGATAAACAAGTAGTTTTTACTCTAAAATGGTGGCTGGTACTCTGATTAACTTATTAAAAAGTTGTCAGTTAAGTTATAAAATGTGTGTATCCCAAAATAGAGTTCAAGATGCATTGTATTGGCTATTTTACTTTAACTACATTAATAGTCTAGGGACGATAAAGATTGAGTTTATAGGAAATCTACTCACATTTATGTAGAGGAAGTGAGATAAATAATTTGGAAATATTCTGTACAACTAGCACAGCAATTAAGTGGCTCCATAGGAAGGCTCTTATATGGTATAGTGATTTAAAGTTATTTTGGCCATACATTCTCATTTTTTGTATCCTACCTCGTTCATACCTAGAAAATCAATGTGAAGTCATAAGCTTTTCATTGCCAGTTTCTTTTTTCTTGTCCAAATACAGCTCATCTATTAACTCATTGAATGTGTGAATAAGTTAAACTACATTGATATATAAATGAATTTCAGAAATCTTTGAACACATTGCCAACAGATGTGTTAGTATATTTATTGATATGTTAAAACTTTAAATCATGATGGACTAGATCAATAAGCTTGGCTAATCTGTATATTTGTCACTACCATGCTTACATTGGCACCTTGTTTATTTTATACTATTGAACTTGCTACTATCAGCGAGTCACCATTCACTTCTGCTTGGCTTGGCTGCACACTGGTATATTCCACTTAGACAAGTCACTATTTGTCTTTGCTGCTTCTCAGTAAATCCTCTTGGTTTGTTGAAGAAAGTCGTTTTCCCTGATTTTAATAACCATTAATTTTCTCTTTAAATATGTCTCACACTGTTCCATGTCCTTCATTGTTTTCAATAAATAGCTCATTCCGGAGGATGGTTCAAATGTACCACTTTATAGGATTACAAATTAACTTCCTTTAGGGAATATTTAATGTTCATTGTTCTGGGTATGTCCTCATCTTATTCACATACAGTTGATTCACTTTGTTCAGCACAAGTAACCCGCCAAATGGAGATACAGCAGACAATAAAGAATATATTAATTTTATTCGTTAATTTCTGCTACATCTCCAATAATTATTATTGATTCTCTTTGCTCTGATAAAGAAAAGTATTTGAGCTTATCTTTTGAATATAGTGGCACAAAAAATGCCTGTTTGGCTTATTGATAGTTTTCAGGCAAAAAGTCTCTAGGTGACTGATGACTTCAAAGGTACAGTAATTTTTTTAAACTAATAATTTTGTCTTATTTAAAATACACATTTATAGTTATAAATTTCACACACTTACCTGGCCATTTTGATACTACTGCAGGACTTGTACAATCAACCACTTTCACATAACATATGTCATTCTGGGAAGTGGTTAGAAAGCATTTACATTTCACAGACTTGTTAGTAAAGACTAAGAAAGGTGTAGAGAGTAATATACTTGTATGTTTTGAACAGAGCTGGTCTGACAATGTGCTGGATTATGGTTTTGGGGACAATTACACCTCTGAGATCGATGAGGTTATTGCGGAGCAGAGGCTTATGCTCGCTGAGGAAATGGATGGCTACAGTTTTCCTCGGGGCCTTTTCAACATTAGTGCAAGGTAGAACTATAAACATTCTTAGTTACATAAATCTTCATTATTTTAATAGTTATGTATAAAATTTAGATAGTTCCAATTATTTCCTCTATTTAAACAATAAAAGCTAACTATATAATCAATAAAATTTGTAGAATTTTAACTTCCATTAACTTTATCTTGTAAAAAAGACACACTAACACAGTTTTAAAGTATTACAACAGTATTTTAATAAAGCATGTGAAAAGTATAATATACTAATGCAGGGCTCATTTTGTCCTACTTTTCTTACTTTTGAGGAAAAACTCTTACTTTCCCTACTCTTTGACCTCCAGAAGAAAGAAACCATTTGGTTTCTAGATGTTGATGTGTGGATCTTCTGTTTTGCTGGTAAGTTAGCAAAACAAAATTTCGCATCATAATTGTTACCACCCACTCTACTACCTCTTCTCTACGACCATGGATAGATAAAAAGGTGGGAGAGTGGAAACATTAGAGACATACTAAAAGAAAAAACATTGTAAAGATTTAAATAACAATATAAATGGTTTATTCAATAATAACAATAACAATAATTTGCATGGCCTCAAAGGTCAAATGGAGGTATGCTGGAAATCAATTAAATAATAACTTGTTTATTGTTTGAGCAGTAGGCTACGTTTACGAGAATGTTACTAAACGAGTAACATATCCTACAGTCGACTGGGTCATTCTTGAAGAGACAGAACATCCTATAATGTTGAAAATTGTACAAATTATTAATCGTTATATATAGAACCAGGTATTTATGTGATGACAAAAACAGTAGCCTAATGGGCAACTCTAAAATATTACTAAGGGTGTCTGATTTACTTCTGAGAACGCAGACATAGAAATGTTAAATTTAATGTTAATAGCACTCAGATATATCAAACAACACATGAGTTTGGCTTACAGACTTTAATTTAAACTCCCGCGGGACTATCAGATGTCGACACAAAAAAAGAGACTTAAACAAGATCCCTACTTGTTAATAATTAGTCATATAGTACTTGAAATAATGCTTTGTTATGAAACCAATCAATTCTAGCAAAAGATTTGATAAAACATAAAAGTCTATTAAATTATGTTATATTAAATTTATCAATCTGCAAAAGTTACGTTAATTTAATATATATCCCATTATAATAAACAAAAGGAACAATACCAAAGAGGTGAAATTATTATTACTGATAACCATAATTTCAAGACAATTTACATTTAATACACCAAACAAAAAATTAACTAATAATGATGGTTATCTAAAATGTTAAGTGACATGACAGACACAAGCGCCCAAGTGGCGACAGAAATTAATAAGTGTATCATATCAAAAATTACTTCAAATCAATAAATATTTAAGTTAGCAAAGATTACTACGCCTATTCTGTCTAATACAAAATATTACGTTAATTTAAAGTTCAAATATAAATATGCCATAGTTTATGTCCGTTGAATATTACATAGAACAGTTTATCCTTATTATGTCCAAGTGCAGGACAACACTTCTTCTGAAGCGTCGAAATCAAATAGTCGATTTTGTATAATGACACATTGCTATATATGTAGGTACTCGTTGCTAGGGTAGGCTGGTGGGGAATTTGAACACTTGGTTGGTGACGTCTCTTCGACCATCTTGAAGCTAGCATGAAATCGCGTAGACCATCGACCCTTTATACCTCTTCAATCGAGACGTCTACAGTCACACAATGTTTCGGTGGTAGAGCATGTGTCGTCCGCCAGAGGGCAGGATAGTCGCCGTCCATTGCTCGAAGGAAATCTTGGCCATCCTATTTTTGTTTAACTTCGACCAGGGCGGTCAGATCAGCTGCGGGCACACCATAGCTTGCTCGGTCCACTCGGACACTCAAGAAACAGCCAGGCGTCAAACAGTGCAATCAACATCTACCTGAGGATGATGCAGAATTACATCAAAAATAGTCGTTAATGGTGTCTACTTATGCAGCGTCACAACATAAGTAGTAACGGAATTACTAATAATAATTGTCAAACTGTAAACTCCAACTTTTTTAGTCTTATTAACTAAGTCAACTTTCACCATTTTGCAAAAACTTTTCCAACACTAGTTTTGTTTATTCTTTTTCTTTGAATCAGTATACTTCATCATCATTTCTAATATTATTAAAATATTAAGTGAATAATATAAAAATTATGTACATAATAATAATCTATTTCCCCATTGTTCACAAGCCAGATCATTTTAGATGTAAAATGTATTTCTTTTAATATATCTTGTTTAGTGATAAATGTCTTATGAAAAAAAAATTTTGGGACCATCATTCTTTGTTATATAAAATTATTAATGTTTCATGTATATTTTCCAAGCTTGTTGGGTTTTAATACAACTCTCTTTGATGCCTTTTATAATTTTATATCTTTTCATAACACATTGATTGATTCATAAATAAAAATTCCCTTCTTCTAAGCATAGATTCAAATTATCCTCATTAACTAGTTGTTGGCTTTACCCAATAGTGGTATATGTGCACCAATGTAGATATTCAATTTTAATGTAGTGGGTAAAAAGTCCTTATTCAGAAACTTAATCTTGAAGATGTTTTTGATTATTAGAGTTACATGTGTCATTGTATCCACTTAGAAATCAATTTTAACTCCATCAAATGGTAACTGTACTATGATTTTATTAGGCTTTACTGGAAATTTAATATGAAAAATATCAGTGAACACACTTGAAGATTGATTTAGATTAATACTTTCCCCATCAGATGTTTGATCACCTGGACATATCTGGCTTAAAGCTATTTTTCTTTGGAAATAACCTGATTTTTTTTATCCGGCTTGGTGATTTTTTTTATTGATTTTTTATCTTTTTTCCCATAAGCAGGACTGACTGATATATGGCCCTTGACCCCACAAATATGGCCAAATGCATTATGGTACTAGCATTTAGAAGATTTATGAGTTGTTAAGTTACATTGTCTGCAACATTTTGCTCTACTAAATTTTTGTAGTTTTTGATTTAGGCCCTTTATCTAAACTACATTGATGTTTTATTTACTGTTAACTTCCTGTAAAAATGAAAGACATAAAATAGAGGAAGATCTAGCAAACTCAACAGCAACCCTAAAATTAACTAATGCTACTGCAATCATTTTCAACTTTAAATTTTGAGAACATAGGCCATTCAAAAATTGAGTACAAAGGGTGTTGAATCAAACCAATCGTTTGGATACATTAAGTAACGCGTGAGTTTTTTTAATGCACCAGAAAATTTGCAGGTGATTCAACTTCTTGTTGACTCCTGTTTTTAAACTTAACCCTCTCTGCCAAAGGATTGGAATCTGGTTAAAAAATATTTGTTAACATATTTGCTATTTATCCTAATATTTTATATTCAGGCACAATTGGCTCACACAGATTACACAGACATTCATACGCATGCGTGCCAATCTATTAGTAATTTTAGCACACCACCAAGCCCCAACATTTTAAATTTATTGGAAATGGGTGGGTTAAAATAAGAAGGTTTTAAAAATTTTGTAAGAGTGCATACTTAGATTTTTACATTTTATGAATCTACTAAAGATATATATATATATATATTTTTTTTTTTCAAACATATGCATTGTCTACACCATGTTTCAGATCTCTTCAAGACCTTGTGCCTGAATTGGGTGGACGGCCTGTAAGAAACTTGATCATTACCTCCTGGAGGTCAGGTTCTACCTTTATGGGTGATGTCCTTAATAGCCATCCTGGAAACTACTATCATTATGAGCCATTACTGGACTATGACATAGTTCAAATCAGAGGAGAGCCTCTTGCATTTGCTGCAATCAATGCAATCAAGAGTCTGCTTGATTGTAACTACACAAACCTTGGTATGGGCAAAATACACTTTATATTAAATTTATTGTCAACATGGGTGTGGAAATCAGGGTTCAGGGGGGTTTGGACCCCTTTTAAGATTGTTGCCCCCTTCCTAAATTATGAGTCTACATATAGACTGGACACCCTACCTTATATATAGTTATATAAAAACATTACCTACATATGACATCAACTTGTAAAAATTGCCTTACTACACCCTTGGAATTTACAATTTGTCTAATGTGGGTTGACATACTTACTGCAAGCAACTCTTGCCAACCAAATGCTAATCCTATCACAATAATTACTGCTACCAGACAATGTTGTAAAGTCTCAATCAAAATAAATTAATATTTTAACATATTTCGTATTCTAAAAATATATCAGTATAAAATGCTTTTATTTGTCGATAGATTGGTTGTTTTCCTTTTGGCACGGTAGTGGTAATTTTGTCATTTACCTAAATAGTAAAAGTGATAAATTTTATGACAACAATAGCTGCTATCTGACAAGTGGGAGATATTATTTTATACAGCAACATTCAATTAATAATGTGCAGCTTTTCTCTGAAGAAAATCGGTGTATTCTCCTACCATTAACAACAGCTCCTTTCCCTTTGCCTGGTAATATTCATCAGCAAGCATTTTCCTGAAGGACATCTTTTTGATAAGTTCAGCCTTGTTCTAATGTCCCTACTACTAGCAGCATCCTTCACCACAATGATGGAAGATTAATCACATTTTTGAAAATGAAGACTGCATGGAAAGCTTAGACTGTAATAGTTCTAGCACCAAATAGATGTGGAGAAATAAAATATATTTAAATACTTATTTAAAATAAAAATATACTGTAATATAGTGACTCTTGACGCTTATACATTGGTACAAATATAGAAGAATGATTACACTCTACTTTTCAGAAACATATCTTTACATTGTCTTGTCTTTCTATAACTCTACAAATAGGTTAATGCAATAACTAATCGGGAATAATAGTATACTGTATACATTCAAGAGGAAAAATACAACTGTTTATAATGAAATGTAGTGAAGCCTCACTCAAATTGATTGTGTTTTATTTCTAGATGTTGGAATAACCTTTTTTGCTCTAGTAGACAAGGTCTTTAAGAGTACTTATTTTAAGGACTTACTCTGGGGGAAAAAAATCACTGAACTTTATATTTTAAAACAAAAAAAAAATAACTTAATTTAAATAATGCCTGTGCTATTAATTCGAATTTGATTTTAATTTGGTTATGTCGGGGTTCAATCCTCGGTCCCGGCACAGATTTATCTGATTACCAAACCCTTCCTTCACCTCTGACAAGACATCTTGTGAATGTGGGGAATGCCAGGCCACCACCGTAGTTCGGATTCCACGTTAAACTGTAGGTCCTCCATTTCATCTCACAATCACCCTACCATCACACATTAGCGTAAGTGCGTATAACCCGAACGAGTAGTAAGACGAGGTGCTAAGAATAATAATTTGGCTATGATTTTATTTATGGTCAGCCAAAAATGTAATATTTCCACTTTATTTTCAATCAAATTTACAATCTTAGTTATTGACGCTAAAACAATTAAAATTTGTTAACAACAAAGATGTATGTCTATACAGCACAAGGGATTTCACACATGAACAAAAGATAATTTTTGTCTGTTGTTTATACTGCCGTTAAATTGGTTAGTGCTTCTTCTTGCTTTCTCATTCACTAATACATCTCAATTTCAATGGTTGTCCATCCTCTAGTCCATTCATCATACACAAATGTTATTTTGAAACTCTCTATATTGGGCACTAATCACAATGTATCAATAGATTATAAGTGCTATCATTGAAAGTATAATGTTATGTTATGCGCATTATGTGATATGCAAGCTTTGCATGTTCTTACTGATAGTGTACACAAACAGTGGCTATTGGAAAATGATTTTATGAATTAAAGTAGACTAGGCTAATTGAATAATTAGGAGAGCACTGTAACAGTGTATTACAGTTATATGTGATTACAGATAGAACTAAAGTACCGTAATCCATATTGTATTTTTAGAGGTATTTATCCTATTCTATCCCTGCATGTTTATTTATCCTATTCTATCCCTGCATGTTCCCACAAACAAATAAGGTTGACACAATACATGTCAAGAAATCTGAGAGGTAGAGAGAAGTGAATCATTTTATGAACAAGTTTACAAGGTTGGCGGATTTAATTCCTATTTTTTACATGTTGCTTTCTCTGTCAACCAGTGGCGTATTCTCTGGGTATGCTAGTCCTGTGCTGCGTACCCAAATTGATATTGACTAGTTTTTTGTTTAATTCAATGCTGTCTGTGTGAACTGTGTAAACACTAATGTTTAAATTGTTAATAAATATACATGTAATGAATTATTAATTTTAAACTAATATTTGCTCATATTCCAAGAATACTGTATTTTAAGTAATTCTTATTCCAAAAGGCTCTATTTAACACAATAGGAAACCCAGGGCTTGCTACTTGAAAAACGCAAGGCAAGCTAGGGAGGCTCTAATGGCCTTGCCCAATGTCTAGGGAGTTGCAACACATTCCCTTCCGTTCGCTCAAAAGTAAGTGGCCAATGAGCTTACTTTTTACACCCCAGGTCATGCTGTTCATGTGAAGCAAGCTAAGCATTGTGCCAACTATTGAAAAAAGATTCAAGATCACAATGTTTATTTATTAAGCTGATTTAGTATAGTTTAAGTAAAAATACATAAAATAAATATATAATTAATTGTAAAATAATAGTTAGTATACATAACAAGCTTTAAATTATACACTAATTAAATACATTGATTTATGTTTAGGTATTCTAGTTACATGTATTATCATATATGTGGCAAACACATTTAACCATTCTTTCAAATTTAGGTATTTCAGAACTGATAAAGTGGGGGAGGGGGGAGGTAAGGCGGATGATGAGGCTACTTTAACTGTTGTTGACTGTAATTCTTGTTTTTTCTTTAGTTTAAAGGATAGTGGAGTTTTAATAGTGTTCTTTTAGTTTTTGTTTTACATTAATGACTTATTAGTCATTGTGATTTTATATAATTATACATCAAAGAATCCCAAAAGTCAGTAGTGTGTTTTCACCATTTCAAGATGATATAAAAGGAAAAGGTAAAATAAAATATATTTTCTTATAATTTACTTAATTAGTGGCGCACCCATTCATTTACTTTGGGGGGAGGCATTCAATCAAGGCTGTAGCAAGAATGACATTTTGATGGAGAGAGCGGGTTTGGGGTTGCACAGCCTCCTAAACCCTGAAGGCCGAGAATATGTATGAATAAATGCTTTTATAAATCATTTTGAGTAGTTTTATAGTAATTAAGTAATTTAAATAATACAAATGGTATTGAAGCTATTATTTATGTTTTTTTTAATTGTTAATTTTGTGTGTAACAGTAAACATTTTGAATATTAGGCTTAGGTCTGAAGCCTGCTTTTAAAATGTAGCATACACATTCGACACATCTTCAATGTTAGTGATACTTAATATTATTTAAATGTCTATTAACATTATTTGTGTGGTGGGTAACCTGTTGGTCTAGGGGTAAGGTGTCAGACTTCTATGCTGACGGCCGGGGTTCAATCCTCGGTCCCGGCCAAGATTTATCTGATTACCAAACCCTTCCTTCACCTCTGACAAGACATCTTGTGAATGTGAGGAATGCCAGGCCTCCACCGTGGTTCGGATTCCACGTTAAACTGTAGGTCCTTCATTTCATCTCATAATCACCCTACCATTACACATTAGCTTAAGTGCGTATAACCCGAACGGGTAGTAAGACGCGGTGATAATAATAATAATAATAATAATAATAATAACATTATTTGTGGTGTTGGGGAAAGAGGGAAAAGGGGGTCAAATACCCTGTTTGCCCCTCTCACCCTTGGGTGCACCACCGCTTACAGCAAAAGATATGTGTAAATATCTTAGCAATAAATCAATGATGTAGCGATAGAGTATTAATAGTCTGACATAATCTCCCCTATGTTAGTCAAGTGTACGCATTTAAATAGCTTCTGGCGCATAGATTCTCGATATGGGAGACTTGTTTGTTTCCAAGCAGCATTGTGTGAGATAATTTAGGCTTTATAAAATATTTTTAATTGCAACGTGATTTGGGCAATCCACCTGATTCCCTCTCACCTAGATCTGATGGGCACTTGATCAATGTATCACTTCATTTTACTCTTATTATGATTGTTTGCTTTGAGTATTGTTAACTGTGTGCTTTTAATTACACCAGGCTAATTATGCATTCAGAAATATGCCCATACCACTCTTAGCCTCGACATTAATATTTACTTAAATTTATAACCATGTAGATATAATTCAATTTGGGGATCGCCTATATGGTGTATGGTCATATGTTCTGGCTACAAACCCAAAGGTTCCGGGTTTGATTCCCGGAGCGTCCAGATTATCTGTTAAGCAGTAGGCCTGGAACGGGTTAGATTCAGCCTAAAGTTGATAAATAAAGAGCTACTCGAATAAAGTAATAGTGGCTTCGGTATAGAAAGCTGAGCTTAATGGCTGAAGTCATAGTTGTGCTGACCACATGACACCCTCTATCTGCAAGAGTTGGCACTAATTCGCCAAACAATCTGGTAGCTACTAGGTAGGTATAGCCTGGATGCGGGCTGACACCATGGAGTTACTTTTATTACATTTTGAGTAAATAGTAATCAACATTATGGATAAATAAAAGACGAGAGAATATGGGAGTGGAAGAGGAGGGGGGGCCTCAAAATTTTCTAAGATAGCATACAGTTAAGTGGAAATAATAAATGTTCGAGAACCACTGTTCTATATGAACACATCTTCAAATATAGCCCTTGAAATAATCCCTTGGCGTTCTTGGACAACGGTGGTTGAGGGTCCTCGGCCCCCAGATCTCCGTTGTAACTTTTAAAGTACAGCATACCTATTAATTTTTCTCAGAATACACCACTGCTGTCAACACATATTATATTATTTATTGTTTGAGTAATGACACATGTCAAGAATTTAATGAATTTTGTTCCCTTTATTATGTAATCTACCAATATTGATGTCACTTTTCTTTCTCCAACTTGACAGAAGTAGGGGCTATATCTTCTATGTAGTGGTGTTTCCATTAAAGATTATTTGGAATAAAAGATAGTGTGGCATTAGTATCCACACATTCATCATAGACTCTGCCTTAAACTATGAATGAAGAATGGCCCTGATCATGAGACAAATCCTTTGTGGTTAGTGGTAGAGCATTGGCATTCTAAGATAAGGGTCCCCAGCTCGATTCTCATGTCAAGGTGTCAATTTTTAAAATTTTCACATTTTATAGCTGATAAGGCTCATATCTGTAACAAATGATCCTTTCCATCTTGTGAGCTTCCCTGGTCATGTACTGTACATTAAATTATACAAGCGTATGTTTGCTCACTTCCATGTAAATTGCCATTCCTTGTACAGTTGCCATTGTAATATGTAGCAGCATAAAGCTGACTCCTGAATCACTGGTGGATGATGTGGTATTGAATGACTAATTGTTAGTTGACAATATTCACACGTCCATCACAGATTTTGCTTAAACTATGAGTGAAGATGACCCTGAGCACAGGACAATTCCTGGATAGCTCAGTGGTGGAGCACTGATGCACTAAGCCAGGAGTCCCAGGTTCGATTCCTGTACCCAGGTGTCATTTTTCAGAATTAACAAAAATATTATTTATTGTTTTAGTAGGGCTATGTATTTGAGTCTTTTATGAACATAATAACTCCATTATATTCTATCAGAGTTAAAATGGCATTCTAATGTATATCAGTCTTTTCTTAATCATCTTCTCTATATAACTGTCAAAGATGCTCTAACAATGTCAAACATGCCAAAGGTTAATCTGACCTAGGTCAAGAACATGATATATTCATTCCCATATTATGTAGTTCATACCACTACCTGAATTATGGAAAGCACAATAAAGGTTTGTTCTCATATGATATTGATACATCCAGACCATTAACTGAACCAACTAGTACAACATGTACACTCGATTAACCTTGACGGTTCACACTGGTGCAGCTTATAAGATAGGGCCAGACTGAAATCAGTTAAGTTAAGTCTGCTACCTTTCAGGGAAAACAGAGTGTACATGTGTTTTTCTCAATTATGTTGTCTATGCTTACAGACCACTACCTGAACTATGGTAAGGATCACGTTTGGTTGTTCATGCACAACACTAGACTGTGGGAACAATGTCAGAAGCACCCTAACATTTGCTGGAGTCCTGAATTCCTCAATCCGTTTTGTCGACTCTTTCCCTTTCAGAGTATGAAAATAGTTCGACTTAGACTACGTTTGCTTGAGGACATATTGAATGACACAAGGTAGTTATTTTTAATACTATAAGCTAGTAAAATATATTTTATACATATAAAGAAAGATTAAATATTATCAAATACAAGTACAAACAAGTTTAACACATTGTATACACTAAAAAAGACAAACAGAAGTGACTTAAACTTGAGAATATGTTACATCTTTAATATCATTTCAATTTATAGCATACACTACCTGAAAAATATTTAAACTTTAGAAAAATTATGAGCTAAAGCACAGATTACAAATGCTTCTAATATATCTCTTATCAGGAAAACCTTGTTTCACTTTATGAGGTAATTGTATTATATTTGGAAGAAGGAACAAACACAATAAAGCTTTAATAATTATACTGTGTTTGTTCCTTTTATATGTTTCTATCCACCTTTCTTGTCCCTTCTTCCAAATACAATAAAATGCTTCCAGTAAACAGACTTATATTATCTTATGAGCCGTAACTCAATTGAAGTAATTTAATATTAGAACCGTAGCCAGAAATTTACTTTTGGGGATAATTACTCTACCTGCAGTAGCTCATGTTGAAGTCCCCCAACAACTGATGGCAAAAAATTGTTCTTAAATTAATCATAAATGTTTTTAACCATAATTGGGATTGAAGGTGCTATGTATTTTATAACACTCTAATAAGACATGATACTAAACTAGGAATTGAGGAGCGAGAAAAAATAAATTTTCAATAATATTTTCATGGGATGCTGTACCCCCAAAACAACTGTTTTTGGTACAGTCTTGCTTATTATATTTTGAAGAGGTACATTTGCAATGAAAAGAGAAAATCTTAACATTACTAAATATCTAAAATAGTCCCATAACTTAGATTTACTTATCTTATTTGGCAAGAAATATATTTATTTTACTTACATCCTTAGTTGTGTATAACTCAAACAGGTAGGTACCTATTCACAACAACAAAAAATCCTTAATAGTACCTTTTTTTTTACTATGAGGAATTATATAATTTATTCATACAAAATAATGAAATGCCAATATTGATAAAATAAATCAAACAACAATCTAAACCAAAACATTGTCAAGCCCAAATCTCTCAAATAAAGAAACCTATGAAGGCAGCAAATTAAATTATATAATCAGATGGAAATAATATGAAAAAACATTGCTATTGATAAAAGGAGCAATAAGTGATTAAATAAGAAGATAGGAACATAAAATCATTAATTAACCTGGCATGAGCATGGCAATATATTTCTTATCACATTATTCAAACTTGAATTGCTTGTAAACATCAGCATAGGCGTGCGCAGGGTGTGGCTAATAGGGATGTCAGTTGGGAGATGAAGGGGGCACAATTTTTCCAACAATTACAATAAATTAAAATCAAGAAAGAATCACTTTCTTTTTACAAGATTATTCTTTGAAAAACAAACATTATAAATCGCAATGCCATATGCTGGCTGAAGGCTGCCATTTTTTTAACTTATCAATAATGTTATCAAAGTCTGTATCCACAGCCAACCTTTGTTCGGTAAATGGGACCATGAGGTGTTATAGCAGGATCTGAAGCCTACATTAACCTTTTAATACCCATCAAAGCAGTTTCTAAAAAATATTAGGTACTTTTTTCTTTTGTCACTTTTTTTTTTATCTTCTTCTTCTAGTGAGGGTGTCAAGGCAGGGAATTTCTTCAAATATCTGAAATTCTCACTCTACTAATCTCTTTTAATATACCGTTCATTGTTGAGCATACTAATATCAATTCTTGGTGACCTGTCGGTCTAGGGGTAAGGTGTCAGACTTCTGTGCTGGCGGCCGGGGTTCAATCCTCGGTCCCGGCATAGATTTATCTGATTACCAAACCCTTCCTTCACCTCTGACAAGACATCTTGTTAATGTGGGGAATGCCAGGCCTCCACCGTGGTTCGGATTCCACGTTTAACTGTAGGTCCTTCATTTCATCTCACAATCACCCTACCATTACACATTAGCGTAAGTGTGTATAACCCGAACGGGTAGTAAGACGCGGTGCTAATAATAATAATAATAATAATAATATCAATTCTCAAAGTTAGCATGTGATTTATGTGTTGTCTTAAACCCCCCTACTCTTTCCTCCCCTCTACAACATATCTTTAGTCAAAATTGAGTCATCACTATACACATGCACGTGAATTTGACTATACTACATTAAAGGAAGACTAAAATAAAAAATAATATGTCACACAATAATTTTAAATTTTACTGACAGAGTGATCCTTTAATATGATATCTCTAAAATCTATCACTTCAGGCTGAAATCTTTTTAACACTTGCATAGAATCACATAATTTCAGAATATTTATATGTCTATAAAATACTATTACATTAAGTCGTGATCTTAATAAAATGTCTGCAATATAAAGTGACTGGAACAGTTGAAAATTGGCTATGGGAAAACTGGAAACGTCAGGGAATTTTAAAATATAGTTTATCTGGACACCCTCTTTAAATAGTAAACAGCAGTGACACTGGAATGGACATTAATGGAAAGGAGCAGTAATTATATAATCAACAGGAATGCGTAGGAAGCAAGCTATGACAGTACACCTCATAATATATTTAAGGAACAAGCAGGAATGAACAGTATACATGACTGCATATAACACAAACAGGTACTAAGATTCAGAAAAAAAAAAGTACACAAAATATTATATAGTGGGAGCAAGGATGAATGAATAGTAATTAAAATAGTATGAAGAAGAGCAAGAAGGACTCAATATTAAATATAATCTTATTTAGCAGGAATAAGGAGGAATAAGGAGCAAATATAATAATAAGTATCAGGAAAAAATTAGGAATAAACAGTAAACATAATAGTTGTGTTCGCATTGACTATTACAGACAGTTATATTACTCTATAAGGAAAACCTCTTTTCGCTTTATGAGGTAATTGTATTATATTTGGAAGAAGGTACAGGAAAGGTGGATAGAAACATGTAAAAGGGGGACGAACACAATATGGCCTATTCTTTTCATTGTATAGGCCATATTGTGTTCGTCCCCCTTTTACATGTTTCTATCCACCTTTCCTGTACCTTCTTCCAAATATAAGACAGTTATATTAGTATTTTCCTGCTCTTTTGTGTTTGCATCACCAGAGAAGGTTCACTCTTTGGATGTTTGTGTCAACTAAAATAATTTGTGTTTTAATTGTTTTAGAATAAATGTTCGCATACTTCTGCTTGTGAGGGACCCCAGGGGAACCCTTCAATCTCGTAAACACAGAAAATGGTGTCCTGGAAAGCCTGACTGCATTGATCCCCTCAGACTCTGTGCAGATCTAGTTGCAGACTATTCGGCTGCTATCCAATTCACTAACAAGTACCCAGGAAGATTCAGGTATAACCAATTCCATTAGCATCTTATATTACTTAAACCTTGAGTAATGATACTTTTATTGTATGTCATTATTGTATATTATACCAATCCCTTGGTTTAGTGGTAAGTGCACCTGGTTACAAGTTTAGGGGTCCCAGGTTCGATTCCCGGGTGGTACCTTTGTGTTGACATTATTTAGTTCTTGACTATGATGAGACACATGTAGTTTTTTTCCCCTCTCTGGTCTATTTTGTTGTTGCGCATGCGTGGGTTCTATTTTCAGTTGCATTTAACAGATTTGTAATGTTTGTCCATTTGTTTGTGATCTCCAAAGTGATTAATTAATTTCGGTACCAGTAGTTATTTGACAAAATTCACTCAGTAATATATACTCGTTCAATGGCTAATAAAATAAATAACAGTGCAGTGAAGAAATAAAAGCTGGTATGCTTATTTTTGAACAGTAATAACTTAACAGGCTATGAGCCTATCACGTGTCTACTGCGCCGCTATTATATTGTGAAGTGGGAGTTGAGATAAGTTTTGTTTGTGTCGTCGGTATGGTTTGTTCATGTCGTTTGTACGTTTTGTTTGCGTCGTCGGTAGATGTATATTGCGTCCAGTTTCATTTCTTTTCTCTGCTTGCAACAATGACGGAGAAGGACACATATGATCTCACAAAATTCGACAGCACAAATTTCGCATTGTGGAAATTTAGTGTGTCATTCTTACTTGATACTCAAGATTTGGTAGAATTTGTGGAAGGGACAGATACAAAGCCCGGCAAAGTAGTAAAACTTGATGTATGGAAAGTATGAAAAAGTGTAAGTCAAAAACAGCAGTGATCTTATTGAGCTCAGTAGATCAGATACTTCATGTGAATTTAATAAACTGTAGGACACCGAAAGAGATCTGCGATAAACTACATTCTTTGTTTGGAGATACAAGTGAAGATGCGAAACAAGATTGTTGACAACAATTTTACGATTTTCGGATCAAGAATGGTGTGCCTGTTGCGACACAGCTAGAAAAATTTGAAACCATATGTAAGAAGCTTGATGATGCAGGTGAAAAGCCACCTGATTCAGCTGTGATGTCTAAACTGCTGAGCAGACTGCCATCAAGATTCTCGGCATTTACCATGGCATGGGAGTGCACCGCAAAAGATGAGCGAAAAAAGAAGAATTTAATCATGAGGTTAATTCATGAGGACAAAAGATTGACATCAATGGAAGAGGAGTCTTCATCACTTGCACTGCAGGTAAAAGCCCTGCAGCTAAAACTAGATAAACAAGAAAAAATGTCATCCAATCACCAGAAGGTTAATGATTCCAAGGACAAGCAGATGAAAAATTCCAAGAGTATTGAAGAGTTGAAAAGAAAACATCCTTGTAAGTACTACAATGAGATTGGTCACTGGTATTGTGAATGTGAAAAGCGAATAGCAGATGAAGAAAAAGGAAAGAAAAATATGTGATGATTCTGCATCTGCATATGTGTGTGACATTCCAGCTTTCTTCTCAAAAACGACAGATGAGGACAAATCTGTGTGGTTGGCAGACTCGGTTGCAAGTCTGCCCATGACTTTCCGCCGCGATTTTTTCAGTGAACTCAGACCGGTTGGTAAGATAAAGTTAGTTCAAATTGCAAGTGATATGGTGTTACCTTTAGCAGGTATCAACACAAGATATATTCTTGCAGAAGTACATGGAAAGCAGATCAACCAGAAATTAACCACTGTGCTTTTAGTTCTGGATTTGAAACAAAATTTATTTTCAATGGGAGTGATCAAAGACAAAAAAAATTCTCATTCCACAGTTACTATAATCACTGTCCAAGAAAGAAGTGGTGCCTTATCAGTGAAAGGGGTACGTCATGGATCGCTGTTCCGAATGCTTTTTGAGGTACAAGTTTCTTCAAAGTGTATTGTTGCAGAAGTTAACTCCCTGAAGCTGTGGCACAAGAGGTTGGGTCACATTAATGTCAGTTCATGCAGCTAATGGTTTAGTAATCAAAGACACATCCAATTTTTTCTGTGAAGCATGTGCTATGGGAAAGCATGCTCGCAAACCACAGCCATTGAGCAAGAGACTGAAAGCTGATAATCCCGGTGAAAAGATTCATTCAGATGTCTGCGGTCCAGTTAATGTACAGTCACTAGGTGGTTCAAAGTATTTCTTATTGTGTAAGGATGAATACTCATAATACCGCTCTGTATTTTTCATGCATCACAGACATGAAGTGTTTGCAAAGTTTAAAGATTATTAAACTTTTGTGACAAAGCAGACCGGCAACAACATAAAAATTCTACGTACAGACAATGGCAAAGAGTACCTGTCAAATGAATTCATTGCTCTTCTGAAAATCAAAGGAATTGTTTATTAGCTGTCAACACCATATATTCATGAGCAGAATGGTCAGGCTGAGCGTGAAATGCGTACCCTTTGTGAAAGTGACAGATCTATGTTACTTGCCAGAAACCTTCCAGAAGAATTATGGGCTGAAGCTGTTCAAACAACTGTCGATGTTTTGAATCGAACCATCTCAAAACAATCTGTCGGAATGACTTCCTATGAGAGGTGGTTTAATGAAAAGACAGAAATCAAACATGTGCAAGTATTTGGTTGTGATGTATACATGCATATACCCAAGGAGACACGCAAGAAGTTTGATCCAAAGAGCAAGAAAATTGTTTTTGTTGGCTATCAGGGAGAGCCAAGGAATTATCGGCCATGGGATCCTAAGACTCGAAAAATACATGTCAGCTCTGAGATAATCTTCAATGAGAGAGCTGAAATGGCAGAGCAAGGTTTTCATAAAAATGAGGGGAAACTTGATTTTGGTTGTGAAAATCAACCATACCCAGAAAATTATGTAAGCCCACTACCAGTAGCTCAGGTAGAACTTGACGTTGATCATCAAGGTCAATCAGACTTAGAAGCAGCAGTGGAGCTAAGACCAGTAGTCCAGCAGCAAGCAGATGAATGAGTAGAACCTCAACTGGAAGAGATTCAACTAGCATCAGGTCCAGGAAGACAACTTCGTGATCAAGACCTGCTGCACAAACCAAGTTGCTACAATGATTTTGCGCTAGTTGTGGATACTGTGCCTACTACTTTTGAAGAGGGTGTCACAAGTGCTGATGCGAAAAAATGGTTACTCTCTATGGATGATGAAATGAATGCGCTTCAAAAAAATGAAACGTGGGAACTTGTGAAACTCCCAGAAAGGAAGCATGTGATAGGTTGTGAGTGGGTGTTCAATGAGAAATAAAATTCAAGTGGGGGTCTTAGATGCAAGCCCAGACTTGTTGCAAAGGGATTTGCTCAGCGAGAAGATGTCGATTATTTTGAGACTTTTGCACCTGTAGTTTGCTATGAATCAATTTGATTTATTCTAGCCATCGTAGCGGGAGAAGATCTTGAAATTGCCCAATTTGATGTGAAAATTTCTTTCCTCTCTGGTCAATTGAAAGAAGAGATTTATATGCAGCAACCCCCGGATTTGAAGACAAAGCACATCCTGAAGCAGTATGTAGACTTCAAAGGAACCTGTATGGACTCAAGCAATCACCACGTTGCTGTAACATACAATTTGTGAGATTTTTATAAAAATTTGTTTTCCAACAAACTGAGTGTGTCCATTGCGTGTTTGTTAGCAAGGTCAAAGGAGCAACTGTATACTTAGCTCTCTATGTTGATGATGGACTTTTGATGTCAGCTTCTCAAGAAGCAATTGATGAAGTTCTGCAAAATTTGGAACAGTGTTTTCAAATCACAATTGGTAATTCTACAAAGATTCTGCATGGAAGATGCGAAGCCGTCAACTGTTCCAGCTGAACCTGGCTTACACTTAAGCTAATAGCAGAGTTCAAGAGATGAAGAAGAAAAGAAGAAACTGCAATATGTGCCATACCGTTAGATAATTGGTTCTCCTATTCACTGCAAAAGTCAGTCCTGATATTGAATATGCAGTTAATCAAGCTAGTAGATTTTTAACTAACTATGGGCATGATCACTGGCAGGCGGTTAAGAAGATCTTCCGTTATTTAAGGGGGACAATGGATTATGGGATTGTTTACGGAGACGGTGGGAGTAACGCTACATTGAGAGGTTTTACGGATTCAGATTATGCTGTTAATGTAGATACACGAAAATCAACTAGTGGATTTGTGTTTTTTTTAATGGGGTTCTATCTCTTGGTCTTCTGAGTGATAACAAGTAGTCGCACTTTTAACAACAGAATCAAAGTACATTGCATTGTCTAATGGAACAAAGGGTGCTATATGGCTATGTAGAATTATTTGTGAATTGGTTAGGAATTTGATAAAGTCCTAATGTACGTAGATAACCAATCAGCAATTAAATTGACGAATAATCCTGAGTACCACTGAAAAACTAAGCATATTGATGTTCTTCTCCACTTTGTAGGGGATGTCTATGAACGTGGTGACATTGATATAAAGTATATTGAACCCAAAGAACAACTTGCAGATGTTCTTACAAAGCCTCTGCCAAAGCATCAGTTTAATTACTTGCTAAGCAAGGTTTGTTGTCTCTCAGACAGATATAAATAAGTGGGAGTGTTTACATTATTTAGTTCTTGACTATGGTGAGATATATGTAGTTGTTTTACTCTCTCTGGTCTATTGTGTTGTTGTGCATGTGTGGGTTGTATTTTCAGTTGTGTTTAACAGACTTGTAATGTTTACCATGTGTTTGTGATCTCCAAAGGAATAATTAATTTAGGTAGTTATTTGACAAAATTCACTCAGTAATATATACTCTTTTAATGGCTAATAAAATAAATAACAGTACAGCGAAAAAATAAAAGCTGGTATGCTTATATTTGAACAGTAATAACTTAACAATTTGGTATTTTTCCCTTTAGGGGAATAGTCCCAATGGTAATCTGGGTTTGGTTAGTTAGGCTTAAGTTAGCTTAAGACTCAACCTGTCTTCACAGCATAATAACAACTATCATCACATCATCTCATTGCGGGTATGACATATGGACAACCTCCTATGGTGTACCCTGGGCAACCCTCTTTGTCAACAGAGTTCTTAATAGTCTACATATAAGGTGACCAAACCTGGACGTCAAAGTCCCTCCCGGTCAACAGCATCATATGATGCTTTTGTTTGTATGTATGTATGTATGTATGTATGTATGTGTGTGTGTGTATATATATATATTTATTTATATTATATATATATTATATATATATATATATTTATATTTTATATATATATATATATATATATATATAAAATTTATATTACTGTTGAAAATTTGGACTTTAAATTGAAACATATAGATTGATGATAAAGAGAGATGGGGTGAAGATGAATGATATAATAAATGGTAGGTAATTTAATTTAATTTCCTTAATTTTACTTATATTTGTCAAAGCATAAAAGTATAGTTAGATACATAGGGGTAATGTGTAATTAACACGTACTCTGATCCACACACATAAAAAATAATTGCTTTACTCACCAGCTTGAATCTTGACACTGAATGACCCATTTAACCATCATGACTGCCTTCTTCCCCCTTATCCTGAATACACTCCCTTATTTAAAAAAACAACATGAAATTACCCCTATAAAGCCCCTGGAAAGGACTTCACAACTTTCTTCTCTTCAGAGGTTGAGTCATGCAAATTGCTTGAATATGTGGCCACTTCAAGTAGCGATCAGTCGAACTGGGGAATTTATTGAAGATAGCTCTTTGTTAATGGGCCGCTTCATCTCCTGGAGTAGGTCTGAAGGTTTTCTACTGGGTAGCAGTGAGACCCTTTATTTACCTCTTCTCCCAAGTGAGCTACCCCTTTCTCTGGGGTGAAGTAGATTATGTTGGTAGCAACAAAGGTTCCAATGAATCAATTGTTATTGATATTCTAGGTGGTCTGAGGTTTGAAACTTAAGACTAGTTACCATTGATCTCCTAATTTTACTTACTAAGTTCATCTCCTATTGGTATCATCTGATCCGCATCGAGGAAATAGGTGGAATCATCCTGTTTTATCAAACTGTGCAAATCACCTCTTTTCTGTGTGATTGTTTCAAATAACCACTTCCTACCAAGCTTCTTGTGTGAACAAAAATCAACATTTGATCCTCCTTTTATTGTTCTTGTATCATACTCGGTATCTTCAGTATCCTCAGTATATCCCTGAAGAGCTAGTGGTCCTAAAGGCTTAACTATGTCAATGCGGCTTATCAGTGTACGTCCCAAAAAAATAAAGTCTGGCAGTGGAGTGAAGAGTCCTCATATAGGCTATCAGCAACTTGGTTACAGCTGTGCTGATGTTTTTTCTACTATGTCTAGCTGCTTTCAGAGAAGCCTTGAGTGTTTGTATTCCTTTCTTCCTTTCTCCGCTATACTGTTTATAGCAGGTTCATGTGGTGCGATCGATTTTTGTCCAATCCCAAACTTATAATGATAGTTTAAAAATTCTGAGCTAGTAGATTGAGAACTGTTCTCTGACACATACATGTGGGGAAGACCAAAATTAGTAAAAAAATAAAATAAATGCAGCAGTCTAATTGTTGTTGTCGTAGTAGCTATATTTTTCACAGATTTAAAGTCAACCCACCTGCTGAAAGCTTCAACTATAATTGTACCCCTTTATCTTGTTACCACAGGGTACATTCCCCCGATACCCCAAATTACCGATGCGTCACTGGTGAACACGCCCTAATTCTTATTTTACGTGATTGGGTAAAGTTTCGCTCTGGCAATCAAAACAAAAGAAAGCAAACTCTGTCACAATTCACCATGCTTTATTTTACATTAAAGTGGGCAGTTACACTTGAATCCACATATCAACTATCTTAACACGTTACACAATACAATCTTTTTCATCCCTCTCATCGTCCGTCGCGTACCTCAACCCCGGCTTCACTGTCCTGTTCTCTCCCATCTGACCTCCTTTCAGACCGAGTGCCGTGCCGTCTAGTGGCACACCTTGCAATCAAACCTCACGGTGTGACGCAGACAGCACATAATAAGGAAATAAATGCCTTTAAAAAGGCACACACACTTATGTATATATATATATATGTATATATATATGGAACTTTTACATGAATGCTGAAGGGCACTACCACTTGTGATAAGATTCTTTAGCTGGATTGTCTTTTGACTGTTGGCAAGAAGAACAGTTTGAAATAATGAATATCCTAATCTACTTGAGGACACTGCACATAACTTTGTGCCAATGCTTTACTATTTACCACTCCCATGTGCTCCTTGTGTAGCTCTTCCAAGATAACGGATCTTCGACAAGGGGATATGTACATGTACTGTCCTCCTAGATGATAATAATAGAAAAATTTCAATAAATGCTCAAGGTGTCCCCACCTATGACTGGGTTTCAAGATAACACTCTTTTTAAGTGTTTGAGTGAGTTCATCGGCCTCCTTTTCCTGGAACAAGTTTTTCAATCTCATGAATGGTAACTAGTAGTACATTGATTTTAACTATGGAAAAAGCTGCCAAATATGTGTCAAAATCATCATTTGGGCGCCTTGCTTAAGTAGACATGATAAGCAGTCTGCATTTCTTTTCTTCGCATCTGGGTGATATTGAATGTTATAGTTCATTGCTTGAAGAAAAATAGTGTATCTCTGTGGAGTTGTAGGGAGACAGGAACAGGAAGAAGATAGTATATAGGAAAAAAAATGTAGTGCCAAATATATTGGTAAATACTTCCTTTTATACTTGGCTCTACTTCCGCACATCATTGTTAAGAAATGTTTTCTTCGTTTGCGTCCTTTTTGGGTCTGTTTTAAGCATTTTGGGAATAGGTTTTAGACATGTGTGTTTAATAATTATATTTTTAAATGCTGTCAATATTTTATAAATGCATCAATACTCAATCATAATTCTTTAATCACACAGTTGCCAAAATGATAATATAATGTAGCCCATAAAATGTGTACCCTCTGTGCTTGTATGGTTGGAAAATACACATTCTTGGTGACTCTCTACAATTAAGATGGATAGGGTTGCATTGGAGGGGATAGATTTTTTTTCTGATGCGGAAATTTGTAAATCATTATTATATTTAGCAGAATGCCAGAGTTTAGTTGCTAAAGGCTTATCAATTCTTAAATATTAATAATGTTAAGTTTAACTTTGTAAAGTGCATGCCTTATTTAGTTGTGTGCATTCATTACAAGTTTTTGATTACCTTTTTAGATCGTTTTTGTTTGTTTGTAAATTTGAAGTCATTTTTTTTAGAATCATTAGGTCATTTTTAGTTAATCAAAGTCTAGGCCCTGCTTATGATCAACGCTTGCTAAAATATTGATATTAAAACTAGGCTACTGGTATTATTGATCCTAACCAAGTCAACTGCAAAAACATGCCTAGGGGTGTTAAGAAGCTTCAAAATGTCAAAGTTGAAGGCAGTAGCCTAACTTTCTTTGACTGGCCTCTCTCCCCTTCCTCTCCTCGCCAGAAACATTTTGTCTTCCTGACCACTTTACTTTTTGAGCGATTAGTATTCACTAATATTTTAGTTAGTTTTTGGTATTTGTTTTTCAAATTTAGTGTTAATTATTATTTTTCTTCTAATGCTTTAATTCCTCAACAGTTATGCCATTTTTATTATTTTATATAAGTTTTGTTCGTTTCGACTTTTTGTAACAGTTCCACTCCCATGTTGGAGTATGTAGGGTACTGAAGGAACAGCCTGTTCTCTCCGAGGTGAAACGAACACGTTTTCACTCCATTCAGTTCAGTTCAATTTTTAAAGATGGAAGCGAACTTTGTTTTAATTTTTTTGTGGACTGATTTGAAGGAGGTTATGTTAGTAGTAAAACAGATTTTCACAAGATAATTTTTGAAAGAGTCAGTATCTAAGTAGGCTTAATACAAAAAGTATAGTTATAATGAATTTTGTAAGTATTATACGGTAACCATTTTGAAGTGAGTGTATTAATTAAAATAAGTACCTAACTAATGGAAGTAAAGGTGTAAAGTAAATAAAGAAGAGCGTTATAGGTACCTTCTGTAATAAAAGTCACCGAATTGTGTTGTTTATTTATTACTTCTTTTATTTTTGAGTCTCTTACTATGTGTGCAAGCATGTTTTTATTTAGTAGATCCAAGAATTAAAAAATAAATAAATTTATTAAATTGATTTAAGTCTTGTTAGATTTAAAAATGGCGCGCGTAGAGTTTTTTTTACTTCTTATTCTTTTTCAATTCCTAACCTACTCCACTCACTCCTATCCGAGAGGTGGAGCAGGAAAAGCAGTTCTATCTGCCACGGGTACAGTTACTTCAGCGAAACGAACAGCCAGGGAGTGAGTCTACACCGGCGAAACGAACGACAAAGAGTAATAAAGTACTGATAGAACTGTTCTAACAAGTCGAAACGAACAAAACTATAAATAAATGTATTTACCATAGAGCTATCTTATTGATGATGACATAAAGCTAAATTTACAAGATGTTTATCTAGTTTGGGAAATGTATTTTTCAACATTTTTTTTGTTTTAGAAATATTTGTTTTGATTTCATTGGTTAGTTTTGGGAAGCATTGGTGGTTCATTAAAATAGCATTTAGGACATTTATGGATATATTTTCTATTATAACAAGGTTGTTTTGCCAAAATTATTGTATAGAGAGTTTGGGCTGTTACAGTAATTAATTTAATGAATTAAAATTATCAACAGTAATAACTTAAATGACAATTTAAAAGTGTTGTTAGGTACAAAACAAGGGGTATGTACACTTTATGCTTTGTAAATATGAATGTACAAATGTTGGGATTGCTCTTTTTGGAACTGCTAATTAATTACTGACATTTATTATTGCTGCTTCTGTTTTTAGGGCTATGCGTTATGAAGATTTGTCTGTAGAGCCATTCAAGGGTGTCCAGGATTTGTTTGAGTTCTTTGGCCTGGATTTTCACCCCAGTGTACAGCTGTTTTTGGAAACACACACTAAAGTAAATGTTGGAGGGGCATCCAGCACATACCGCAACTCAAAGTCTGCACCTTTTCACTGGCGCCAGGATCTTACTCATATGGAGGTAAGGAATGATAGAAAAAAAATCCTAATCTTTAAGTCTTAAGAGTCAAATCAGCTAACCGGGGAAAAAGTAAACTCACAGTTTATTTTTAAATGCATTAGACTAATTTAAACTGTGTTTTCTTTAAGTCATATTCAGTCATACTATTACAGTAGGCTACAACTTATATTTCAGTTAATTTGTAATGGTATGAATTAAAATGAGCGCTCGATGACAAATTATAAATCGAAATTTTGAAGTGGGGGTGGGGGTGAGTCTTAAATCTAATATTTTATCGAATCCTTGAATCTCAAAAAATATTCTTAAGGATTTGGGGATCCCATCCCTAATATACTCGTAAATATGCCCATAATTTGTTATGACATAAGATCTATTTAAACAAAGGTAAATCCATTTTTCAACCTGAATAAAATAATTACTATTGGCTTTAAATAAGATTGTAATAATTGTAAAGTTGATGACCCTGCCCTAGGTAGCTGTCACTGTTGTTTTGTATTGATTCAGGTGCGGGCTATTCAGCGAGTGTGTCGCCCTGCCTTGGACTACTGGGGCTACCGACTCACATTCAACCACTCACACCAGCATGAGTTCAACCCACTTGGTGAATTCAACCTGGAGTAAACAAACTACACACGTGCCATACTATGATAGGGCATAAGTTTAGTGAAAAACTTGATTCAATCGCTCTTAAAATAATAAGTACTCCATGGATTAAAGTTTAATAAGTTCATGGCTAATCAAAACTTGGCTGTGAATTGTTGGAGGTCCAGCCCTACTAGTTTTTCGTTAAATTTAGTTTGATCTTTTTTTTTAAAAAGTGGAAGCAAAGTAATCATAAACTTTTTCTGCAGACCACCAGATGGCATCTCACATTAATGATCTTGCCAATTGTATTTTGTGTATGCCATTATACACCATGTATGTGGGTTTGAACATGCTTTCTTAACCTCACATGCAACATTATGGCAAAAATAATCATGTCTAAGGCTGTGACTCTATTTCCAAACAGTTTTGTTTTATCTTGAGTACAGATACCTAATATTAATTTTATAAAAGCATCTATTGAATTGGAGGTTATTGTAGGAGCTTCATATTATGAAATTACAATATTACACCTACATTAAGTAATTTGAACATGCCTGGTGACACGGATCTACTAGGGGACACATGTACTGGGCCCTGAGCTAGACAGGAGTCCTGCACTTGCAACTTGCAAATACAGAACCCGTCTGACAATATTCACACTAACTAAGAAATCTGTGAAAATTAGCCAATATTGGTAAAAAAAACCTTAAAATGTAGGAGAATATATTATTGATTAAATTTACAATAATAATGGTAATAATAACAATATAAAAAAGAGGTTTGAAATATGGTACTGGCTTCTAAATCCCAAAATTGACTTCATTGAAGTGTAAAAGACCTAGGTGCTGTTAAAGTGAGAAGGCTCTTATAATTTGTGATGTGCATTTTGTAATTTAAGTTGTTTTTTTGTGTGTTTTATAAATATTTGACAAATTCGATAGATGCAGCAACTATGGTAATAATAATAATAATACCTGCTTCGGTGGCTTCTAAGGCATCACTCTTGCAGTAGAATTGACTGCCAATGACACGAAGATCGAGGTTCAAATCTTGGTCGAGTGTGCTAAGGGTGGTTTTCCCAAAATGGGTCTTCACTCTCCCTCCATGCAAATTTGAGTACACTTCCTATAAATATAACCTTTCTTATCCCCAAAACAAATATTGTAATTAGTAAATAAGTGTACCAAATGGGTAGTAAAATACTGTGCTAAAAAAATTAATAATAAAATTTCTTGCAAGTCCAATTTAATACTAATAATATACTTTTGAAACTGATAATAATTTGTTACACAAATACTAATAATTTGTTTTCTTTGCTTATTCTTTTCTTAATTACATCTTGCAGTCCTATCATGGAAGTGGGGCCCCAAAACTCGTGTTGCAGGGCTTGGATTTGAAGCTCAAACAAAAATAGTTAGTTAAGCCTACAGTACTGATTTAATAGCTAACTAGAAATAAAGACTAAAATCATACTTTTTAATCAAACTTTAAAATACTCAATTTAATCTAATACCAATACTATAAATATTCGCACATTTTTTTAACAATTTATTCCCGTTTCAGCTGCACTTTACATCAAAGACACACACTATATTTATATGTCCCACTTGCATACAACAGCCACATGCCTAATTCATACTTTTTATCAAGACACATTCACATGTATCCCATGGACACTACAACTACATGTGCCTTATCCACACTTTTTATTAATACACCTTCACATGCTCCTCCAGGACACTACATCCACATACTAGTGATGGGTCAAATCCGCTGACTGGCGTGAGCTAGCTCACATAAGCTCGCTCATTCAAAAGAGTTGTTCATATGAGTCATATTGTTCCTCACATGTCTGGCTCGCTCCCAATCCCTTCAACCCTTCCCCTACTTTGGTGAACAAATGAGCAAGTGCTGTAGTTGTCACAACTTTCATTCAGAGAGTGTAAATATCTCTCCCTTCCCCTTCAACATCTGAACAAACTATGTATAGTTTATCCAAAGCTTATTGCGTTTAAATGTTTAACTCTAGTATCTACCTGAATTAATTATAGTAATTAATTATAGTGCTTGGTCTTTAATGTCTAAATTACATAATTATGTTTTTGGTTGTTTATGATATATATTTTTTTAGCACTGCATCCTACTACCCATTAGGATTATACTTTGTACTAATAATATTAATGTGTTAAGGATTAGGAAGGCTAATTTAGAGGAAGTGTACGCACATTTTCTTGGAGAGGAAAACCCCCCTCAGTACACCCAAACGGGACAGAACCCCAATCTCACCATCTTTAGAAGTCTAGTCTAATGCAAGTGTAGCACCTTAGACCATGTGGCCCTCAAAGTAGGTTAATGTTAATAATGATGATAGTTAATTTAATTTAGTAGGTGGTTTTGAAATGTGGTTAGTTTAATTTGAAACATTTAGTAGTTAAAATAGCAAAGCCTTGGTGTTATTAAATGTGTCAACACTTTCTAGCCCACTAGGTCAATACATTTATTGAAAATTTTAATCATCCTCCATGCCCCCCCATTATTTTCTGTCTGACTGGAAAGGAGTTTTCTCGTCACATATCACTACTTATTCAGGTTGTACGCAAAAAAAAATCTGTTGCCATATAACTTGCTCTGTTCCCTTCTATGAACTTGCAAAGTGCTTCACACTTTACTTCTATACTGTTGGTGGACACGACTGTTTCAGGGATTTTATGCATTGAAAACATCTCTCTGAGTTGATATATTATTGCAAAGGATGTTGTGGATGTAGGTAGTTTAATCTCTCACTCTTTAGAATAGGTTCTTACTACTATAAAAATAATTGACCTTGAAAAAGTGTATTTAAATATAGACCATAAGCTATCTAGCATGTTCCTAGTATGAAAAGATTCATTTGGTAAGACTGCTTTTATCTCTATATTCTAGACTATGACTTATCTAGTATTTTCCATTCTTGAGAAAATGCACTTGGTATGACTGTCTGTACCTCTCAATTCTACATCATGAGCTCTCTAGTGTTTTCCATGCGCAAGACAATAAACTTGATTGGATTGTCTGTATATATAAATTCTTCACCATAGCTCTCTAGTGTTTTCCATGTACAAGAAGATAGACTTGATTGGACTGTCTATATATCAATTATACACCATGAGCTCTCTAGTGTTTTCCATGTACAAGAAGATAGACTTGATTGGACTGTCTATATATCAATTATACACCATGAGCTCTCTAGTGTTTTCCATGTACAAGAAGATAGACTTGATTGGACTGTCTATATATCAATTATACACCATGAGCTCTCTAGTGTTTTCCATGTACAAGAAGATAGACTTGATTGGACCGTCTATATATCAATTATACACCATGAGCTCTCTAGTGTTTTCCATGTATAAGAAGATGGACTTGATTGGACTGTCTGTATATATCAATTATACACCATGAGCTCTTTAGTGTTTTCTATGCACAAGAAGATAGACTTGATTGGACCGTCTGTATATATCAATTCTTCACCATAGCTCTCTAGTGTTTTCTATGCACAAGAAGATAGACTTGATTGGACTGTCTATATATCAATTATACACCATGAGCTCTCTAGTGTTTTCCATGTACAAGAAGATAGACTTGATTGGACTGTCTATATATCAATTATACACCATGAGCTGTCTAGTGTTTTCCATGTGTAAGAAGATGGACTTGATAGAAGTGTTGGTACCAGGCCTGTTCATAGGGACCACAAGGGCCTGGACCCACCAACACTTTTGGAACATAAATGACTAACTATAGAAACAAGCATGGGCCAGCCCCTTTCATATAAGCCTCATTGTCTATTGAGAGATATCTCTCAAGGTAATTCCATTTTGAGCTATGCTAGCTAATCAGGCCAGTCTGGGCAAGCCCGTGATTCAATAAAGATGGCTTATATTTGTTTTAGCGTGTATCTATCTTTATTTTAGTATGTGTTAAATACCCATTAAGTAAGGTGATGAGTGAAATTTACTAATCAAAATGAATAAACTATATTCTTTATTAAAAACTCCGTGTTTTTCAGTAAAACTGCAAGAAGAACTCAAAATTAAATGGCTTGGATTACATCAACCTAGTGACTTTACATTTATGCTGGTGGATAGCAAGAAAAAAATAACTTTTTTAATGCTTGTGGTAAAAAATTGTGGTTTAACTGTGAGTAAAGAAAAACAGAGCTTATTTTGTTTTTATTGTTTATTATTTAGTGATGTGGGGTTGCGGACACCGGAAGGCTCTAAGGATCTTAAACATTATGTATTATGTGAAAGAATTAAAAAAAACATCAGGTAGTTGCAATTCATTTGGAAAATGTATGTAGGTAGGTTTAAAGCATTTGTAACAGTAAATATTGCATCATAGATAGATTCTGCGGTCAAAATTTCAGTCCAAAAACACAATAAACAGGTTTCAAAAAATAGGCATATATATTAAGCAGAGTAATAGAATCCTTAAAATACAGTGGTACTCATGAACTGGCATGAAGAGGTCACAATGAAAATCAAGAAACGGCAAATCTAGAATTTTTTTCGATTTATCTTTATTCAGTGATTTCAATAGTGTGCAAGATGACCACTTGAATAGTGCTTCAGTTTGTAAACATACCTCACACACAATGCAGAATGAGCTACTAGATTGTATGTATGAGGTATATATATACCTAAGAGATAATACATTTATGCTGATGATTTTATTTCCCTGCAGACTGATGAGACGACTGATATAACCTGTTGAAGCCAATTTGTTATCATTTTGCGAGATAGAGAGAGAGTTGTAAGCCGATTGAAACATTTCTTTCTTATGAAAAGCTACATGATCGCGTAGCAAGGTTCTGGGGGGAAAAAAAAGCCTACAACCTTTCAATTTAGAAAATAAAATCATAGTCCAAGCATATGACAGTGCGGCAGTAATGAGTGGGAGCCATGATGGCGTTCAGATTGTGTTGCAGAATTCATTCCCAAATGCCAAATATGTGCACAGCTATGTCCACCAACTCAATTTGGTTATAAAAGTCACTTATTAAAAAAACATAAAAACAGTAAAGTTAATTTTTGCAAACATTACTGGTTTTACAACATTCTTCTCTTGTTTTGCTAAATGCTCTGCGATCATTGTGCAATAAGTGCATACCTACTGTTTCAGCAACACTATGAAACTTTCAATCCCGGGCTGTAAGCAGTCTTAAAGAAAAAAGCGGAGTTATTGGAATGTTTTGAGAAGATTGAAGATGAAGATGGCTGGGATGATGTAACAATAAGTAATTTGGCTAAAAATATTTACTTAACAATACACAGTTTTTGTTTTTTCTAAATTTTTCTCTACAACATAATGAAACATGTCAACATTTTCTACAATACAATTCAGATGGCAGAGTGCAAAAATCTTAACCATATTTAATGCATTTGAAAATTTTGAGTTAGTTATATCTGAAATATGAGAAAACACTAACAGATATAAAGTGAATGCTGATGAAGACATCTGTTTTTTCTTCCCCAAGAAAACTGTTTAAGCACGACTCAGAAGTAAACCTAAAGGCAAATGCCGAAGATGTATGTGATATTATTATTAATCAGCTCAAAGAACGTTTCCAGCAACCACAGCTATTTCGTAGTTTTGCCATAGTTGACCAAAAAAAATTGCTCTGTATAAAGAAAACTTCTAAACCAATCTATTCAGCACTTTTGAATCAAATTACAGACCAAATATTTTTAAAGAAAAATTGATAAATAAACTTTATATAATATACTGAAGTGACACAATTAAAAATATGTCTTCAGTTTGTAATTTGTATAGTTTTTCACTGAGCATTCCTTTGAGGTTGAATTTTCTGAAGTGTGCAAAACCCAGCAAATAACATTAACCGCCCCAGTTTCAACCCCTGAGTCGAAGCGTAGTTTTAGCACATTAAAAAGAAACGTTCCTTAGGAACATCATGGGGCAAGACCTGTTAAAGCCACTGGCTCTTTGTTCTATACATAAGGAAGAAATGCTGAGTTTCCAAACTTCAACAGAGTCATCGATTTGTTTGCCAATCAGAAAATCACACGGGCCAACTTTTGTACAAATAAAGCCTGTATAATTTTATTTTTTCTGTTTGTAGGTTTGTTTAGTGACTTGGTAACTCAAGTGATTTTTAAAAATAAGAAAACTTAAATGAATTAAATTTAATATGTTAACACATGGCAAGTAGAATTCATTACCGTTAAGCTTTGATCTGGCCCCACCAAAGATAAATATCACACGCCACCACAGGTGTGTACATATCAATTCTACATCATGAGCTCTCCAGTGTATTCCATTCGCAAAAGACTTACTTTATAGGACTGTCTGTACATATTATTTCTACTCCATGAGCTATCTAGTGTTTTCCATGCATAATAAGATGGACTTGATAGGACTGTCTTTAGCTCTCGATTCTGCACCATGGTCTCAAAGTGCGAACACCATATACAGATTTGCTCCAAAGTTTTGCTCTAAGCAATTCCATGGTGTGAGGAGCAGAATATTTTCAACACACTACCTCTAAGTGCTTCTAATATCATCATCCTGTTTCCCATAAGGAGGCAGTCTTTCATTAGTGACGACTGTTTGACCCAGGCATGTAGTGTCCAACAGATCAATTATATTTAGCACTTTGTCTTTACTGGTCTTCTACACCACATCCTTTGTTGGGTCAGACCATTTCTTGCCAGGATAAATGTTCAGCTCTCGCACAGTGAGTGATCATCTCAGCATCCTGGGGGAACACACTGATGGGGTATTATGTTACCAAAAAATCCCTAGCAATGCCAAATGACCTGTAAAATAAGTGAAATGTCAATAGCAGCCACTACTCCATTGTAATCTTCAGTTTTGTAAATTGATACTGTCCCAATTCCATATGGAGATGCATCACATGACATAATCACTGGTCGACTGGGGTCATAGTGGACCTCTCTAGCTTCAAGGTTGTGGCCTTATTTAATATTATGAAAACACTTGCAAAACGTAATGTGCCCTAACGATGCTTAAAGTTCCTCTTTTTTTTAAGGGAGATTAAGCTCTATAAATTTACTTTACCTTAGCAGTAACCATGTAAAACTCCAAAATCTCAATGGATATAAACTTCACATTAAAAAAAAAAAGTTTCAATTTTTCATCACATGCTCTTATTGGTTTCTGAGATTAGTATATCATTCTAAAGAACAACTACACCTGGAATGCTCGCTAATATTCTCTTCATCTACAATATGGTTATTTATCTTAATTTTATACTGCGTTAAATTTCGTCTTGTCGTAGCCATACAATCTGAGATTGCCATATTTTTTAAATTTTGGCCATTACAGAGGCTTTCCATTTTAATATGTTACCTCTTGAGCTCGTCAACTTCTCTATACTGTATCATAAAAAAAATACTTGATGATTGATGTCTGGGTCAAGGCTGATTTTTGATTCCCCGTAATTTCCCATATTTTCCCCAATAATCAGTGGGTAGGCTTCTTCCAGGTTTTTATTGTTTTAGTTGATTTCTAAAACTGCTAGTTCCATCGAGTGAACCCAATTACAACAAAGCATGCTAGCTCTTTGACCCTTTCACATCCCTAATAGTTCAACCTTAAATATACCTATTAGGATACTTCTGCCTCAAATACCCAAGTTTTTTTTACTTAATAGGTGATAAAAAGTTTAGTGTGGTTTTACCCATAGAGTAGGGTGTTTGAATGCCAAAATTGTTGTTATAACTGCCCACTTTTAATCTGTGGCTTATATCTAGACTAATAGTTTCAAATCTAGGCTCACTTTTGTGCCATAGATGAATTTGTGTGTTGTATAAACTTTATATCAGTTCCAAATCTCTGATTCTGTTGTCTCACATTCATGTATCCTCAACCCAAGTGTTATTTTTGGCTACATAACCGAAAATAGAGAAAAGCATTGTTTAGTCTAAACACACTTATGTGGTGATCGATCTCCACACCATCTTAAGCAGGATATATGCCCTCCTGGCGCTTCTGGAAATGTTGATTATTAACATGTTTGGTCATACCAATATTAGTTTCACTATTAGGCTTATGGGTGTAATGGGTCTTCCCACAAATAATATGGTGAAATGTGCCTTATATATACTACATCTATTTTATCTGTTGTCACCGATAACAAATGCCTTTTTGACACACATTTATTCTTCTGTTACTTATTCTAGGATTCATATACACATGTTGTCTAGATAATTCTGCAATGCACGTGGTGTTTATATCTGTCAGAATGACTACTAATAATTTTGTTACTGCAATGTCCTACAATTTCCAAACAAATTGTTTTAAAAAAAAAGTATTGTTTCTAGTAATTACTGAATTTACAACCAGATTTTAGATGGTGTACATCTAAAACATATCCCAAACTGTCTTAGCTGTGTGTGCATGTACATGTGATATAGATAACATTTTGAAGATTGCAACGGTGAAACTTATATTAGTTATAGCTGAGAGTTCTTATCAGCAAATACACGAATCACTAATTTTTGTTCATACTTCACAACAAAGTTGAAAATAGCATTTGAAACCAAAAATGTATCATTTGTTCTTCCATTTTAAAACTAGCTTGAATAAGTTTAAAATAATTTGAGCACACATTACACTAAACAATCTAGTCCGAGTCAAAACTAAAACTTAGAAAGCCAATGCTATATTGTCTTATTGGAAAAACTACTCATTATTTCAGCCTTCTCTATGCTGACACTAATTTTGCTAAAATATTAACCGTAAATTTGTTATTAAGGGTTTTTTTTAATAAAAAGTTTTGCCATAAAAGGTTTTAGTTTGATTTATATTTAATTTGAATAGTTCAATTATTTAATGCATTTTCTTATATATTTTGTGAGTGCAGAATGTAAACTTTATTAGACCCAATAGCAGAGCAGTACATGAATGTCTTTCAACAAAAATACTTTCTCATGCTTCAAACAAACCTTCCCCTCCTTCCCTCTCTTTCTCTCCATAGTGACATAACAGTTTAAAATATGTTTTGAAATATCAAAACTTTTAACAACATATTACATGTAAATTCACATTTTTATGCTAGAATTAATTAGTGCTATTTTATTTAAGATATAACTGTTGGTTTATATGCACAACTTTACAAATGCCATAGCCAAAATCTAGTAAAAATTTAACCAAGTTTAAGCATATTTTAGTTTAACAAATCAGAATACCTATTTACTCTCATGATTACTAGTAGTACCATATCCCTTGATTAGGGCAGAGAAGGGATCTTAAAGGGATGGTGACAAATATAAAAAATAAAGTCTGTGTCAAAGTTAGGTGAGCCTCAATGGGAGAAGTGATAGTGAAACATAATATTTGATATGTGCAAGAAGCAATCGCGTCATGTTTTATTGCTTTAAAAAGGGTTTTTCTTAGTTATAATAACATATATTTATTTTTATAGCCATTCATTAAAAAAGATTTGGGTATAGTTATTGTCATAATCTACCTTAATACTGTGCTCCTGAGATTCTTCTGTGATGATATTCACCACAAACAAAAAAGTCTCCTCCCCTTGGCATAGCTGAGCCATGGTGCAGAATTGTGTCATCTTTACAGTTACACATACTCTAAAAAATCATGTCACTTATAAATTATTGTGATAATCTATGTTATACAGTAGATTTTTCCTGATACCCTTGCTTCCTCTACTATCTCATGTACTCCCTCTAGCACAACTCTTGCCCAAACAACTTCATTTCTAATCATATTTCTCCTGGGGACAGCTATTATGTTCCTCAAAAACTTCATTTCCATGGCCTCAACCTTCTTTGTCTCTCTTATATCCAATGAACAGATTTTGGTTTTATATGTAACTATGGGTACAAAGTTTGCCCTATACAGCTCTTCCTTACGCTTCAAGTGTATTTCTCTTTTCATTAGATGTTCTCTGCTCTCATCCTTTTCTTCAATCACGCTTCAAAGATACCTTACGCTATTTACTATTTTAATTTCTATCCATCTAACATAATACATCTCTTTAACTATAGCAAGGATATATTTATTAATTAATCATTAAAAAGTTAATAACTCTGGAAAATATTATAGAATATACCAATGAGTATATAAAAACTTGTTTTAAAGCAGTTTCAGAATGTATTACAACAACTTGGAAAGTTATACCTTTTGCACTGTACCAATACATTTGGAAATTTTTTTAGTTGATTTACATAATCGCCGAAGCTAACAGTACCAAATTAAAATTTATGGTCACTGGACAGAAGCATCCAACAATTCTGGGAACAAGCATTGAGAGAAAGAATAACTTTTTCTTATCAAAGTAATAACTTAAGCTCGTCATTGGATGCTGCTATTTCATCTATTTTTCATAATTGGTGAGATCGTGAAAATAGGATTTTTCAACATATATTAACAAGCGTGGAAACAAAAAAAAAAATGGCTTAAGAGATATCTTAATCTATTTTTGAAAATTTAAGACTTAGGGATAAAAACCTCTCCCACACTACTTGCATACAGAGTCATTACAAATTTGAAAGCTAGTGAAGTTAGTGAAGAATCCGGATCGCGCTAATATTTCATATAAAACATAAAATGCTCAACTTTAACACTTAGAGCATTTTTTGAGACTGGAATGTTCTTTCATATTAAGTTCGAAATTAACATCTTGGTCTTAGATATCATCAAGCTCATCCTCATCTTCAGACTCAATACACCCAATATCACTGCTGAGGTAACTGCAGGTCTTATGGAGGAAAGTTTTATATTAACTCTCTCTCAGTTAGCAGTTGGCCAATCTCCCTCGTTCAGTTAGGTCGGAAGGGAGTTTGCCGGGGTAAGAAGGAGCTACCGGAAGCAGCAGAGTTTCAAAATAAATTGTCTTGTATTTATGGACAATTTCTCATTGTAATTTTTTTATTATTGGAATTTGTATTTCAGTAAAATCGTCTTGCATATTTAGAAGAGAGTTATATTTAAAATATTTAGGACAAATGTTTGTCATTTTTTGAGGAGTTTTAAGAAATAGCATTAATTTGTTTAGCTTTAATTCACTCAAATATTGTTTCAACTGTGTGCCACGCCTTTAGACAATTCATAACATGTGTTTGTAAAATTATTGATACAATAACAGTCGCAAAAAATAATTCTAAAATTGTTAATGCCATCAATACAGTTTTAATTTCATTCTATTTTTCAAGTAACTTATTAACTCAAATTGTTTTGTTGCGGTAAAAGCTACCTTGCTTCACATCTACTAAATAAATAGTACAGTGCTAAGCACATACTTACTCTTTTATCTTAAAATACAGATATTTATTAAAAACTTTTAGAATGTGTAAAATGAAATAACATAAATAATGTTGTAGAAACACTCCACCAAAGAGCATAATTAAAATAATACTTGTACAGTGTTACAAAAAAAAATTAGTAAAAAGGAACTTCTCTGGCCACCAAAGGGGATAACAATCAATTTCATATTTCAAAGACCAGAGTAAAATAGATATTTGATCATAGCTCAGAATATAAAACCATATTTCAAATAAAATATTTTTATTTTTAATAGCACTACACTTATCAATGATACATTCATTCGTATCTCAAATAGTTGTGAGGATATGATCAAAATTTTATGTTTCTGCCAATGTAAAGTACCTTCAAAGTAATTTTCATAGAAAAGTGAGAGAATATAAAGTACCCTCAAAGTAGTTTCACCCTCAAAGTAGTTTTCATGGAAAAGTGAGAGTTGCCATTTTTTGTTGGTTCTTGTAATGTCAAACAGTGTCTGGATACAAATTTTAATCAAAATTGTTTTAGTGGATTTTAACAGAATATTTTTTTTCTCTTTTTTTTGCTCCTTAGTAAACTGCCCTTAATTTTAAGGTTATATGTCTAATTACAAAAAAACATCTTTGGGGTAACCTCATAAAAACCCTAAGTACAATATTTTAGCCGATGAAATATTGACTTTTTTTTTAAATAAATATCTCAAGATCGATTCTTTTGATCATCATAATATTTCTATCCAAGAGAAAGTAAGAAGAACCCATCGTTACGACTCTACTGGAGTCACTCTCAGTTTCATTAAAATCCATGATTGAACCTTATGTTTACTCCCCTAACATTTGGCTCCTATCTTATTAAGCGATACAATTTCTCACGACTGTGCAGAGTTTCATCCTTTAGTATAAGATTTTCTCATTGTCATTTTTTATGAAAATTTCTTAGTGAAGGACTCCTCGACTAATCCAAACAAATAGGCTTGAATGCCAATGGATGTTTCCTTCATCCTACCCACTCCATAAAATGAACACACAACAACATTTGCAATTTGAATTTCTAATTTGTTAAACCCTGACTAAAGAAATGTATACAATTCGTTATGGCTATAATCACCTACTACTATTGATTGCAGCAAATTTTAGTTTACTTTAACATGATTCACAAAACTAACACAAAGAGCTAACCAATCCTCTATGCCCACTTCTTGTGTACTATCTATTCACCATCAACTACCTGAGTCACAATACAATGCACAATTTTTCTCTGAGAATGGATATCGAGAGGGAGAACACTTCTTCACCTCAAATTTGTATAGGATGAGGGAAATATCATTGTTTCAGATTTGTGAGAGTCTATTATGGCGCAAGAGATTTTATTATGTTCCCCTGAAGAAAATCACGGCCCAAACTGAACATACATTGTTATAGTATATCTACCACGGGCCCCCTTTTGGGAAGCCCTCGGCCCATTCTGGTTGGCGATTGCCTACCACCAAACTGAACATACATTGTTCCCTTTTGGGAAGCCCTCGGCCCATTCTGGTTGGCGATTGCCTACCTGGCCAGGCTGACGCTGATAGTTTTGAAATGGATGATTTAGTTTAATATTTTAGAAAACAATTGTCTTTTTTCCTGAGGCACTATTTGAATTTGATATTGATCAAAAAAGTCTTAAGATTTGTTAGTTCAATAAAAGTACTAACAAATCTTGACTTTTTTTTTATTACATTCATTTTCATTGTTTGAATATTGTTATTCTTTTTAAATGTGTTAACTAAATTTTGTTGTTTTAATATCTAGAAAGTTATAATACTGTTTATTAAACATCCTAAACATTATCTTGTATCAAACCTTGCAGTATTGGGCATCTGATGTTTCGGTTCAAAGCCTTCTGCTCGCCAAGTTAGTTCAAGTATACTAGCTAACTCATGGCTATCACTCTTTAAACACCTCTTTTGAACATCCTGTGACCTTGTGCAGGGGAAATATAGATCTGTGAAGTTTATGCTGTATTGAAGTGTAGTGAAGTAATAATGTGGACGTTTATTTGTTCACTAATGACCATAGAATGTGGAAGTATGTTAAAATATTGGGCCAGATAGACTATAGATGTTGGCCAGATCTTGGATGAAAGCTTAAGTCATGGTGAATGAAATCAGGTTGGAAAAGTGAGCAGAGCAGGGGAATGTATTTATTTGACTATTCAATTTATTGGGCATTATGTTATTTTGTATGTATATTTGTTAATGTATTTGAATTGTGTGTGTGTTTATGTTTGGTGCTGTATGAATGTGGAAGACATTCTTATTGATGTGACCATTGGTAGAATGTAGCGAGTGTAATAGAGTTGAAGATATGTAAGATGATGACTGTGCACTATACAAAGTAGGATCTGTTCACGAAAGGAAGAAGAATAGCCTAAATGGTGGAAAGGTCTGAATAAAGGTGCAGGGTTTAGTTCTTTGTGATGACAAAAAGAGATAACTCTATATGGCTTGGAGTACATGTTCATGATCAAAGAGAACAGATCATGTTGAAAAAAGAAATTGCATGAATGTTGAAGTATTTGAGTATTATGAAAAGGGATGGAAATGTTATTAATTTGTGTTTGTTTGGGATCAGTTTGGTATTGGTCTGGTGAGACTTGGATGTGGGACACTTGTAGGCAGTTGGGCCAAGTGTCGGTTGGGAGGATTATTGTGTGCTTGGAACATTTCTGAGCTGATTGAAAGAGGAAAAGTGTCTTGTGTCTTGAGTAGTTAGTGTTTTTAGTAGGGATTTTGATGTAGTCCTTTAATTATTTTATTTTTTTGTCTTTATGTTTCACGACTTGACTGTGATGGTCACATATTCACAATAATTACACTAATAGGACAGAAAAGAGAACAGTATAAGTCAAAGGGAAAATGTACCCACATTTTTGTGGAGAAAGCAATTTTAAGACGATTGAGGAAAAAACACATCATTAGTACACCTAATCGGGATTCAAACCCTGACCTTGTAATTAAAAATCCAGTATATTGTGAGAATGACACCTTAGCCCATCCAGCCATTGATGCAGGTCATGGTTTTTTTATTTGTATAGTGATAATAGTTAAATTCCTTATTTCCTTATAAATGCAAAGTGAAATTGAGTTAGTGGTGGAAGGTACCTAATTAGCGTAGTATATTAGTGTATTACCTACAATTGGGGAGGGGGTAAGAGAGGGAGCTAGGCTGAGAACAGTGGGTTTGGGGTGGTGTGTGATTGCAGTTTATGGGGTGCAATTCCTACAAGAGTTGTCCGGTACTGGAAAAACAAGGTGTCTGCCAATACTGGAAATATACTTGATTTTATTTTTGATACTGGAAATACGGAAATATAATGAAATTTTGAATCAGATATTGGAAAAATATTCAACCTTTTTACATTGAGTGAAATGTTGGAATAATCATTTTGAGACCCCTGATATTATTTGTACTACTGATAGTTCTCTTTTGACCACCCCCCACCCCTATGGTCTATCTTGTTTCTCACACAATTAGTTGACCTTGTAGATGACCTTGCAGTGGGGATGTTTGCCTCACTTGCTGACCTTTCTATTCTCAGTCTCTACACTAAGCCCCCTCCCCCTTACATACTAGTGAACTAAACAAATAACTGTTTTGACTACACTAGCAGCCAACCCCCCCCCCTCCCCCTCCGCTCCATACTTTTTTCCAGCAGTAACCATTATGAGTGATGAGTTACTAGTAACTGCTCAAGTTCAAACACCACTTCAAACTATTGGTGTACCCACCTAGCCTTGACATTCCAATGGCACAGTACAATATTTGTTGTGTTCTTCACTTCATCCCCCCCTCTCTCACTCCTCCCCCCTCTATCCACCCGAAATAAAAACTACCATTCTTAAGCTTGACTTGGTGTAAGTATTCTGTAGATCCTACTTGTTTATCTTGTGACCTTTGTGTTTAAGAAGAAATGAGTAAACTTAGAGGGAAAACCTCTTTTAAAGATGATTGGTTGGACAGTAGTGTTTAAAGATTGGCTGTGGTTACAAAAAGTGAATTGTGGTAAAAGTAAAGGCCATTGTTCTTTGTGTAAAACTAACTTTGATATAAGCAACATGGGAATATCTTCAATCCAATGTCATGCCAAGGGAGAAGCATGTTGACATAGTGAAAGCTGCTAGTGGGAGCAAAAAAATATTGGATTTGGTCCCTACGGCCAAAAATGCAGTGCCATCTGTAACTAGACCTAGTTGTTCTATTCAGAGTTTCCTTGTCAAAGATGAAGTTTCTCGAGCTGAAATATTGTGGCCTATTAATCAAGTAAAATGAAAAATTCAAGTTTTTCTGCTTGTAGTGATATTTTTAAAGTAATGTTTGCCGGTAGTGATATTGCCCAGAAATTTCAAACGCATAAAGATAGACTTGTATATTTTATTGTGTATGGACTAGGTCCTTTTTTAAAAAGCGAGCTTGCGAATATGGTTAAGCAATACTCATTGTATTTCATTTGATGAGAACATAAATACTGTGGCTCAGAAGACCCAGATGGATGTTGTTCGCTTCTGGAGTGAAAATGAAATTCATACACGATATTTAACATCTTGCTTTTTAGGTCATGCAACAGCTCAAGATATATCAATGAACTTTGTATTTGCACTAAAAGACGGGGTTTGGGTCTTAAAAAAATGCCTCAAATTTTTAAGTGATCTCAAAAGTTACTTGAAGGAAGATCCTCCACAAGATCCTGAACTACTGGAATTTGGAACTTGTTCTTTACACATTGTCCATGGTGCTTACAAAACAGCACATGTTAACTCTAGTTGGACTATTAACCAGTTGTTACGCTCACTATATTATTTATTTAAATATTTTCTAACAAGGTATACAGACTATCAAAGAATAACAAGATCATCTCTTTTCCCGGTGAAGTTTTGTTCTATTAGATAGTAGAAAACTCAAGGGTGTTTGAGAGAACAGTGTCAATGCTGCTGTATTTAAAACAGTATTTTTATTCTAACAAGCATCCTCCAAAATCTGATAATTTTCAAGCATTAAGTAATTTTATGAAGGATGAACTTCTGACATCAAAGTTGGAATTCATGCTGTCAGTTTCACTTGAGTTAGAGCAATTTCTCACTGAATATCAGAGCAATCAACCTCTATTGCCATTTATGTTTGCAGATCTAAATAAACTACTAGAGCACTTGATGAACAGAACTGTAGAATGTGATGCAATGAATTCAGCAAATACTTCCAAAAAATTGTTAGCTGTTAATTTAAAGAAACAATCCAACATTAAATCACTCCCTACTGTAGATATTGGGTTCACAGCATCAGCAGCTTTGAAAGGAATTAAAAAAATCAAGATACTTTAGTTCAGAGGAGATTGTCAAAAATTCCTAGTTGATCTCTGCAACAAACTTTTACATAAGTGTCCTCTCTCCTACAAAATTGTCAAGGGTGCTAGTTGTCTCTCTCCCGCAGTCATGCTCAATCCATCTGTTAGAACCTATAGGATAACTTCTGCATTAGAAGTTCTACTAGACAAGAAACAACTATTTAGTGTGCAAGCTGATGTTGTAAAAATAGACTACTTATACTTTGTATCAAAGCAAGAAGTTAATGACTACCTTAAACATTTCACTTCAAGTGGTGACCAGATTGAGAAGTTCTTCATGAATATTGTTTCTAGAGTAAATGCATCCCAGGAACTACATTATTTCACTAAAACTAAATCTTGTTCTCTTCCATAGCAATGCAGCCATTGAGCGAAGTTTTTCTGTCAATAAAAAATGTCTGGTTGAAAACCTACATGAGGACAGCCTTATTGCTCAACGTGTAACTTATGATGCAGTCACTGCAGCCGGGGGACTTTTAAATATGACAATTTCAAAAAAGATGATTTATGCTGTGAGGAATGCATCAGGAATAAGGACAGAAGCACTCGAAAAGAAGAAGATTTGAGTCAAAAAAGAAAAACAGCATCTGAAGGAATAAGAAAATTAGAAATGAAAAGAACAGTTTTGCAGGAAGGAAATGAAGAGGCAGAAGTGTTAGAACATGAAATGCAAAAATTGAAAAAGTTTTTTGGTTAAATGAATTTTAACTTTTGTCAACATTCTAAAAATATGTTTTGTTTTTGGGTTTTATCATCTTAATTTTTAATAATGTTAGGGAACTGCAATTATCTTTATTTCCAAGTAATTTTTTCTACCCTAACTTTCTATCACTTTATGATTTTTAAATAGGGATTGTGTTTATCTCTGAGTACCTTTCATATATACTGGATTTCTTAAAAAAATTATTGGAAATATACTGGAATTTTAAAACTATAGTCAGGTAGACACCCTGAAAAAAGAGCTGGAGATATAAGCATATCAATCTCTTGGTGCAGTTACTGGGGGACAATTAAAGTATGTAGCCTGATAAAGATGATGATTGGACATGAGAATGTCAATCCAAGAATGAAAACAAGGCCAGCTTCTAAAAGTGTGATTGAGGTAGACACAGAAGAAGGTGTAGTTTGTTAAAATAACTAAACATAGATAAAGGTCAAAGAAATTGGAGTAGAGTTGAGAGTGCTTACTAATAATAGGTGATAGATGTTAGTTAGTGCCATGACCCGGTTTTTCCTCTTGATAAATGTAAGGGTACATTATCATGAATAGAGATAGGAGGAGAGGAAGAGGGATAGTCATGTTTAGATTGTTTGAATTGTAGGTTGGACACTTATTCCTGTAGCTCTGTCATGTGCTTTCTTGAATGGTGATGTAGTAGGTTGCATTAATTGTAACATTCATGTTTCAAGTAAGTCAAATGGAAGTTCAAATGAAGTCACATTAATAAAGAATGATAAGTTGAAATAGATAATGCTAAAGATAACCAGCCAGTGCATTACTAAAATATGAGGCACACTTTTCTCTCTGAAACTTGCCATCTCGTTGCTATGGATAAAATCAATCTGGATGATAGGATAAATATGATTTATTTGAATTAAAATTTAAAAAATATATGTATACATTATCAAGCTTTGTATTAGTTTACTTTAGAAATAGGTTGAATACACTATTTTACAAATCCAAGTCTTCAAATTATTATAAATCTCAAATCTGAATCTTAAAATACATAAATAACTTAAAAGGTTTACTTTACTAAATTATTTCTTAAATCTTTATAGAAACTATAAACAATAACAAAGAGTTAATTTTGTTTGTAATAATTCATCCACTATAACATTCATACATTCAGTTAAGTGGTGATTAATGGTCTGGAGTCTGGTTGTTAGGTTTTTTCCAATATTTTTTTTGTATAGTTGAACCACTAATAAATAGTGAGTGATATAAATCAAATTCCAATTAAAATCTGTTTTTTTTTTTGTCTAATTAAATATGATTCTAAGTTATTTAAACTCGATAGATCACCTGTTTACAATGATTTGCTAAGTTATTTAAACCCAATATAGCATCTCTTTAAAATAATTTTCTAAGTTATTTAAACCAAATATAGTGTCTCTTTAGAATGATTTGAAGTTATTTAAACCCAAATTAGTATCTCTTTACAATAATTTGAAGTTATTTAAACCCAATATAGCATCTCTTTACAATGATTTGATAAGTTATTTAAACCCAATATATCATCTCTTTACAATGATCTGTTAAGTTATTTAAACCCAATAGTGTTTTTTCACATTGATTTGTTAAGTTATTTAAACCCAATATAGCATCTCTTTACAATGATTGCTAAGTTAGTTAAATCCAATAAAGAATCTCACTACATTTATTTGCTAAGTTATTTAAACCCAATACAGTGTCCCTTATAGTGATTTGCTAAATTATTTGAGCCATATATATGATGATTTATATGTATACATTTTTTAAATTAAAGTTAAAAATTATCAGTTATGTATGTAATATGCAAGAACATTTATGGGTGGATGGAAGCGAGTGCGAGTTGAGGTCAGTATTTTTGTAATTTTTATAACAAACAATTTTTTTGGCCAAAATTAATCAAATATTGCATCAGTAGAAACTTATCAGTATATATAAGTTATATTTGTTACACATATCACTTTCAACAATAACTCTTGAAAATACTTTTTTTTTTAAGTTTTTCTTTAAATGCCAATATGCTCACGACACATATTAAAGAACTGTTGAAATTAGTGTGTGTAACAATTTAGACTAAATGTATCTACCGGAGCAATACTTCATTTATTTTGGCCAAAACCAACTGCAAAAATACTAACCTTAACTAGCATATGCTTCCATCCCACCTTGAAATTAAATTTAACTTTCTTTAATGTTTACATTTTAAACTTGTAAATTGTATATTGTAATGGTTTCTTATTGAATATAAAGGCAAGTTATATTAGAACAGTTGTAAACACTCTCAGAGCTTGTGGATCATGCCTTGAATCAAATTATAAGGTTATAGATGGACATTTTAGATAAATGTTCTCAAAGTTTAAAATGATTATAGCCTCTCAATTGAATTTATGTTTCAAAAGAACAGATAGAATTTTAGAAGTAATATTGGTTTAAATCTATTAACAGAACATAGGTATTTCTGTAGATTATTTCCACAAATAATTTTGTAATAAAATGTTGAGCTTTTTTTATTTAGGTTATATTTGGGATGATTTTAATCATTCAATTGATTTCCTTTTAGAATAATGCTTTGTTTTGTAAATTCACTAGGATTATATTTATATGGTTTAGTGGTCATAATTCCTGGCTATAAATCCAGAAGTCCCGAGTTCAATCCCCGATGCTTTAAAAATTTATCTGTGAATCAGTGGGTCTGGAACGAGGTCAAACTCAGCCTTGGGTGAACAAATAAGGAGCCACTTGAATAAAGAAGTAGCGGCTGTGTCTTAGAAAACTGAGATTAACGGTTGGAGGGTTCGTTGTGCTGAAGACATGACATCCTTTATCCGCAAATGTTGGCACTATCATTGTCAATGGCTGCGGCTGCTAAGTTGGTATAGTGCACTTGCGGACTCACACCATAGAGTTTTGATATTATGCAAGTAATAATAAATAATTAATTTACTAGGAGAGTGCACAGTTTTGCTTGCAATACCAGTATCACAATAAGACCACAAAGTTGAATAAACAACAATTATTTATTATATTTAAAAAAAGTTATTTTTAAAATGAATATATAAAGCAAATCATTGGTAAATTTTATTACTATTCATTGGTTACGTTTGTATTTAGTTTCAAAAATACAATAAATATTTATTTGTACATAAGATGGGTCATTTTATTCCATCGTATGTAATGTTGTCAGTTCAAATGTTGGCCAGAAAATGTACAATATTTAATGTATTAGTATGTATTAGGTGCTAATCTCCCGGTGTGTTAATAGTTTGAAATATATATGTCATATTCATAAACCATATCTGACGGATTTTTTCCTCCAAACAAGGTTATGAATTTAACAATTCAATCATGACCAATGTGATATTTTTAACTGTTTTATTTGAATGTGTTTGTGAGGCCATGTATAGCCCAATTTTATTACCAAGAATCAGATGGAAGACCTTTATTCCTATCATAATAATTTTGAATTCTACATTGTATACAATTATTAATTTGTTTGATATTGTTGTTTGTTGAAACATATATTGTTGTCATCTCATATAGTGGAATAAGCTATTGATAGTAATGTAATAAGCAATAGTATGAATGAGCTTAGTTAAATTGCAAAAGTACAATTTAATATATTTATATATATTTTATTTCCTAGCTAAAAGTGCACAGTAATGGTTTAGTGCACAGGGTTAGTATGCTTCCTACAAGTATTAAAATACACATTTTATTTGTCATATAACAATAAATGGTATAACACAATCATACAAACTTTCTCATATATTGTATCAAGACTTAGAACAAAATTTTCAAAAATTAGTTATTTTTAATGACCCTCAAATGATTTATATTTGTAACAATAAAAATAAATTTCTATCTATAATGGAAAAACTATTCCCAAATACCCATTTAAAACTCAATATTTAAGGCCATTTTTGAAATATTTCAAATTGTCTAAAATGTGTCATATATAAACTACCCTTGAATTAATGTATTTTATAAAAACCAACAAATTTTATTTATTATAATGTAAAATAGTCTCCAACTATCGATTTTGAACAAAATTGTTAGAGCTATTTTTAATAAAGTTCCAATTTTCAAATATTAGTCATCAGTAAGTAAACTATTATTAAACGTATTTTTCTAAGAAAAAGAAATATAGGTATAATTATTTATAATTTAAAAATCTTTTGAAAAATTCTTATTTTTAACTAAATTGTTAGAGCCATTTCTTACAATATTCAAATTTATTTAAAAAAAATCAGACCTAAATAAACTATACTTTCATATTTCCCCCCCAAAAAAACAAATAGATGGTCCTATACAGTTTTGTTTGGCGTGATAAATATTACTTTTATAACATTTTAAACAATATTGTTATTCAATTTTGAAAATATTTTGAATTTTCTAAAATTACTCATCAGTAAGCTAGGTAGGTACAAGTTTTTATCCTAAATACAAGTTGCCTTTTAATATCTAAAATTTTAAGTTTGAAAAAAATCCATCAAACCATTGAAAATCTGTGGGCAGGAAGAGATAGATATGAATGGGGACAGACAGAATTGTAAAATCCACGTTTTTGGGTTCGGACAAACATAAAATGTCAAGATTCATCATAATCTTGAGATTGAAAATGTTCACGATTACAAAGCTTTCTCTTTTTATGAAAAAATAAATTATTACCAACACAAAAATAATACAGAGATAAAAAAATACTCACCTGCACATTCCTGTTAATTGATGTGTTTTTTTATGATTAGAAGTAGGCTACATAATATAAACACACTGCCAATGTCTTAAAAGCAAATTACCCTTTCCATAAATTTGTCCAGATTAATCTTCAAGGCAAAATGCATTTTTCCATCAACATGGAATCATATGTATTTTAGTGTACAGTAACTAATATGATTGTGTATAGTGAAAAAACATTCCAAACTAACAAAACCTAACTTTTCATGCATCAATTAAATAAAAAGTAAAATTAAAATTGGAATTTTTTATTTTAAATAATTTTATTGAGAAGGATTCAATAGTTTGTTTGAAACTACTGTATTTATTGCAAGATATTTGAGGAAAAACATGTTTTTAAGTGTTGATGAATGAAAGGTTAGGTTGCATTAGATTGGGATAGTTTATAATAAACATATTAACTACTGCATACCAAAATACTTTTGGTGCCATGCTAGAACTAATTATTCCTTTAAATATGCATGTTCTTCTGTGATTTAGGTGAGTACATTCTTAACTTTCTAATACTAGAAAACTTACAAATAATAATCTTAATATTTATGTTTCATTAAGTGTTGCCATATTCTTCTTGTGTTTATTAATAATAGGAATTCATTTTTATTGTTATAGGATAAAGAAAACAACACTTGACACCAGCATATTTTCCCAAATTTGCTAACAAAGATATTTTTAAAATCCAGTAAACTCTTGATTATTTGTGTGAGTTATCCGGTTTGTAACATATCTATGCACCCATCTGAAAAAAATTATGGTTATGTGTATTAAAAAAACCACTTGTGACCTTTTATTCAGGCAAACATTACCAACTATTTTTCTAAATAAACCTGTTAGTTAAGGAAGTGTTAATTTGTGATGTGATGCGAGTTTAAATTTACTATTAATTTGAATTACCGCCCTTTGAATTACCTGGATAATCGAGAGTACTGTTGTAATCATGCATTCCACTTACCTATTTTCTGTAACTAGAATTTATTTATTTAAAAATGAGAGAAATAGCAATAATTTTGTACATAATGTTTGAAGTGTCCTTGAATATATTAAATGTCGATTGTGATCTAATATAAACAAATTATTTACAGAATTGTATGAGAGAATCTCAATAATTCCAATAAATATAATTTGTGAATCATTAACTAGTAATGGCATACTTGAAAGGTAATGAAAATTTGCACTTTTGATATTATGTCATATTAAAAGTGAAACAATGTCAATAAGGGCCGGTCTTATGACTACCGGATAAATATTGCTATCGGGAGGTTAAAGTTATCTACCAGATAAAGGTTTTCAGCCAATTTAATATTTTACGCGTATTATGAACTGAATTTATCTGCCGGATAGTTATCTGTAGGTTAAATATATTTGTATGCATAAAACGCAAGGTCAGTACTGTTTTTACTGGTTCGCGCATGCGTACAACCCGGCTGGTAGCTACAACGCTCAACATTTGATAAATAATGGTGGCTAAACGAGTGCGAGTAAACAGATGGCGTCACGTGGGTGCAGAAGCTAGGTTGTCTCGCAAGTATTAAGTTTGGTGTTTGCTAAATTGTCGTCCATAGTTCGGTACAACGTTTACAAAATTGTATTTATTGTACTCACATTTAAATAATGTGTTCTTATATAACTATAACCCTACAAATAGTCTGTCGGTTTTTATAAAAGTGTAAATTAAATGTTCTAACTTTATAAGCGTATAACCCGAACGGGTAGTAAGACGCGCAGCTAGTATGATTATTTTAACTTTATATATAGTTAGAGCCTAAGCCTGTGTCTACTAAACACGTGAATCGAAATTTTAACCTAAAAACAGATTCTGATATGTTAACATAATGAAAAACAACGCGTGAATATGGCATCGCCCAATTTAACTTTCAGATAAACTTTATTAGGTACATAAACCTCCTTATAAAAATGTGATGGATAAATACATTTTATCTGGCAAATAAATGCTATCTGGAAGTCGCAAGACGCACTTTTAACTTATCTACTAGATAAAAATATTTAACGGCCAGATTAATATTTATCCAGGAGTCATAAGACTGGCCCTAAATTATATTAAGGATCTAGAGAGTTTTTTTTAAGATTGTATGTTAAAATCTTCACCTTATTGAATGTGTTATACAGACAGAATCATTATTAACTTGTTATAGTGTTATTGAATATGTAGTTATATATATATGATAATTGGCTTGAATTTTTAAAAAAAACAGCTTAATATAAAAGAATATTTATAAATCAAGAAGTAATCTTTAGAATCACTTAACAAAGTAATGAATAGATGAAAAGCTTTGTTTCATAATAAAATAGTATCTGCTTAAAGTTTAAAATACATGGACTCTGCATTTTATGCATGAAGCTTAGGGGGGAATGTAATTAAAAGTAGTTAGTACAGTCCCTAAATAAACTAGAATGCAGTGTAAAAAAATTATTTTAATTCCCAAGATAGGCTATATTATATGAAGAGTTGTCATCAATTTAGCAAGACCAATATTTTTAATGCGAGTCAAGTTGAACTGTCAAAAGAATAATCAAACAAGCTCAAGCTTACAGTCCCTTACCTCAAGAGTTTTATCTCAGTTTTTGTCTTCATTAATCAAAAAAAATAAGTTTACTCCCGAGAAGAAAAACTCACTGTTATTGGCACATATTTATAGTTTGTGACCTTTTATAATTGATTTAAAAACAGAGTTTTCAAATAGTAATAATAATAAATGGTTCTGATTTGTGTAAACTTGCTACAGATCCTAAATTTTAAAATAAAATAATATGCAGTGGTACACTCAGGGAGTGATTAGGCGTGAGGGAAAAGAAGTGAACTGAACATTTGTCCCCTTATTCTCAAGATTGAAAATTATTTTAATAAAATCTAAAGATACATGTCAAATAGAACTATATTATAAAAACACTGAAGAGATCTTAAATGTATTGGCTAAATTCTACAATTTAACCTTAAAACTTTATATTCCAACTATGCATACTATGCATTATATGATGTCCCTTCCCAAAATAGCCTACATTTCTAGGTCTACCACTGATAACAGGGAACATTTATTAACAATTATATTAATCATTATTTTAAAAACTATTGGCCTGTATTAGTTTGTCCATCACAATTTTTAACTTGTTCTTTCTTCTTTTTACTATCTTTTGGTGTAACCACTACCTGGGTTACATTTCTCTATTTTCACATTGTCAAGACATCAATATTTCGAACAATGTGAGCATTCTGTCAGCCACTCCCTACACAAGATATTGCTAATATAATTCAGAAAGAGAAAGTAATTGCTAAGTTTCAACAAGCATTTGTCTTGTTTTAAAGAAGTGTAATCCAGGAACATTATTGTGCAGTGTTCTCTCTTTGTCTCTGGGTTTGTTTTTTCAGCCAGTTAGACATTTTTATCCGACTAACAAATGTTGATAAAATCTGGGTGAATAAATAGGTTCCCACAGGGAGTTTGAGGGTTTGAATTGTTATATTTCTCTAGGGAACCCAAGATTTTATTTAGTATCAACTTTATTACTCATACTAGCACAAAGCATCAAGCCATCTTTGAATAGCTATAATTTGACTACCTTGATATTAAAACACATGCTCAAATCTATTTTATGTGTTTGGTCACTCTAAAACTTAAAGTAGTGGTCCAATAAAATCTGAATTATCAAAATAAAATATATTTTTGTGCAGTGTTTGTGTTTGTTATTATGTTTTGTTTAAATTCTTAATTGGTTGAAATTTTGTACTAGGTTAGAGGAAAGGGTAACAATGACAATCAACCATCATACTTTGAAACTTTTTAATCTACAACTTATTGGGCCTTTTTGACAATTGTAAATATTAACAATTTCATATACTATGTGATCAACATATTTCATTTAGTGAGTAGTAGCACTAAAGAGAGTGTAAACATTTGTTCAGGAAGACCCTAAAAGTGGTGTTTGGTGTTTATGTGTATGTCACAGATTTGTTGTTACTCTTGCTGCTATGTTGCTAGCGCTTTCATTTTTAACCTCTCAAGTGTTAGTGATAACATCAACTGCTAATCATCATGTTCTAACTCTCCCACTACAGCATATAACATCAGTTGCCATTGAGTTACAACTTTATTAAACTGCTCCTCTCTAGATTACAAACACTAACTACTAGGTAGCAAGCTAATTGCACAAACATGTGGAACTTATGCTGGTGTTTCCAGCTAGTTACCATGTCAGTAATATTATAAATTATTTTTTGAATAAATGGAAATGTATGGTACATGTATATCTGACTGTGGTATAAAATGGCCATATTACAATATTTCAAATACTTTGGTAGATTATGAGAGTGAAATCGAATCAAAAATAGTAAAATGTTTAGTAAACAATCAAATTAAAAGTAAATTAAATGAAGTTTAGAGAATAATAATTACTGCTACAGCTGCATAAAGTGGTCAGATAAATCAACCATTCTTTATATTATAATGTTTTGAATGGTGATAAACTCTGTAAACTGCACTATATAAACAAAGTCACACAGACAAAGGTATTCAGTGGCAGGTGAAATTCAAACTTGAGAGGTTAAAAACAAGGAACTCTTAAGTTAGGAATGATTAAAATCTATTATTTTCATGTTTAAACATTGAATACATCTAAATACTAGGCCAACTTATTTGCTCATAGTAGTGCAAAACAAGTTGTGCTGTAGTAAATTTCAACTTAAGTAAGAGAATGTAATCTTGGTTATCTAAGATAGACTAATAAACCTACAGGTTCAGCATCATTAACTCTTGTGAAAGTCAATTTTATGGCTCATGACAACTTGATTATAATCCAAAACAGTATTTGATATTCCTATTTTATGTTAAGTTCTTCCCAATAGTGAGGTAGTTGTTCACATTGATAATTTTTAGCAAGGCTAAATCATTGCTCATTTAGAATTATTGGTATTTTATTAAACCCCTCCTCCAAGCAGTTGTCACTTTCCTGAGAATGTTAACAGTAGCTACAGTGATGATTAATAAAAATAAAAAAAGTACATAACTCAGCCTAATAAGCCAACTATTTATGTATGATTTTGTTTTGTTATTTAAGATTAATGATTAGGCAAAAATCTTTATCTAAAAGCACGTGTTTACTTTCCTGAAATTTGGAATAGATTTTAACCACATATCAACAGTGTGGCACAAAATATTAAAAACTACATATCAAAATATATATATATATCTCACAAAAATATGATTAGTTTATTGAGTAGTTAGTTTTTTTATTAGACAATACATAATTTACCTACTTTGATGTAAAATGTACCATGCTCGTTTGAAACATTTATTAAGAGTCACTGAAAGTATTTGGGAAAGTGTTGACTATACACTGTACAAGGCTACTTTCTCCTATATCGTTGTGCCTTGTCTCCAGCCAAACTTTCTGTCATGTGTGCAAAACAACGAGTCAATGGTTACACTAGGAGATTGTGCCTAAATGATTGCTATACAATAACTTGTCTTGACATAACATCATTGTATGTAAACAAAACATGTAAAAAAATGTAATAAATTGTACAAATTTTTATACACAGTATTCTTATTTAACTTTCCAAACCTGTGCATTCATTAGAGTAGATTAAATAAATTCACCACAATATATGATCATAATTTAAAAAATTGTTGAAAGAATTTAATCAAAAGTGGTACAACCGAACTTGGTAATAGCGTCATTGAAGGGGGCCAAACAAATGTTGACATTACGTCATAGTGATGTTATAAAAGAGGTACCAAAATAACACTTTTAATAGCTTGTAAAGAAGGACATTTACAGTAGAATTCACTAATCCAAACTTACAGCATACCTCAGCCTTTTTTTTGTCCTCTTGCACATGCTCTAATGACAGTACTTTCTCTTGAATAGACAGAACTTTTCTTTTTGTACTACAACTTGCCATGATTTAAAAAAATGTAGGCCTTCTATATGATGACCACCAAAACTAGCCTTGAACTCATAAAACATGAGGAAAAAAACTTGGTTTTGAGCTTACATGCACACACGAGACAATTCCAGCCAGCTCAGTAACAATGATGGTTAGTCCTCTCTTCATTTTGACCTTGAAGCACTCACGATTCCCGCAACCCTCTCCCTGACTTTGTTTAGCCATTTAGTCTATTATTAGACCAGCACAAAGTCCTCTCTTCATTTTGACCTTGAAGCACTCATGATTCCCGCAACCCTCTCCCTGACTTTGTTTAGCCATTTAGTCTATTATTAGACCAGCACACTGTATGACCAGTACACTACCAGCTTGCTATAAACTAGACCTATGTAGTAATTGGCCTTTTTTTCAGTTTTTTTACATTAACGCACATTTAAATACAATCTAAAGTAAAACATCTAAGAAGTGTTTGACATTACAACTGAGTGGTAGTGACGCTAAAACAGTTTTTTTTATAATTTTAATAGATGACAATTTGACCAGACTGCTGAAAAAATGACGCTACGCCAGAGTTGACAGAATAGCCAAGGCTGTTATAATCAAGTTCAACTGTATTTCATTTAAATTATATTTTTCTCGCATTGCAAAGAAATAATGGAAAATTCTGCTGACAACATATACAATTCTGGGACTTTTTTCTTAAATACTGGTACTTTAAGGTTCTAGCAAAGTTTATACTAAGCCTAATGATTGTTTAATTTCATCTCATTATTTAGTGTATATAAATCACTGGATTTGTTTTATATACATTAAATAATGAGATGAAATTAAACAATCATTAGGCTTAGTATAAACTCTGCTAGAACCTTAAAGTACCAGCATGTATGTGTGTATGTATATATATATATATATATATATATATGTATATACACACACACACACACCTAGAACATTTTCATAGTATTACTTTATGAATTTAACCCTATCCGCTACTAAGATGCAATGAAAAAATATACATAGTAAAATACCTCTATCTTCCTCGATTATTCCACCTTCCACCTATTATTCTCTAAAAATTCTACCTTCATCATCCCTAGTACATTTGCATTATATTACTGTATGAATTTAGCCTTATCAGGTACTAAGATGCAATGAAAAAATAACCCACCTATAAATTTTTTTACAACTAGTGTATTCAAAGCACCGATTTAAAAATAGCACATAGTGAGCACCACTTGTTTTGGTATGTTATGCAGTTAATCTTAAACTCTAATATTTTCCTGGTTTGTACCTCTACAAGTTGTATTGTTCAGAATTCTATGATGAGGGTACCTAGTTGTTTTTTGCTCCGCGTCTTAATACCTGTCTGGGCTATACACTTTTAGTTACACTAATGGAATACAAATATACACATTGAAGTTGGGTCAATTCTACTATTTTACGAATCTGAATCTCCAAATTAGCTTTGAATCCCTAATCTAAATCTTGGAGAAAAAGATATACATAGGAATATAAATATAATAGAATAGTAGAAAATACAAATAGTAACTAAATGTTAACATTCTTTCTAATAATCCATTAATTATAACATTCATACATCCAGGTAATGTCAAATTACTGGTCCGGGGTCTGGTTATAAGTTCATCCAATAATTAGAATTTGCTCTTAATCACCAGCAGTATTAGAGCTTTAAAACAAATTTTAATTGGAAAGGTGAAAAAAATATATATTTTTTGAGCCCTAATTTATATTTTATAAACCTCAACTTTAAAAAGAGGTACAATACAATTGATGAGATTGTCTTTTCAAATTATGAGTCATGTCACAACACTGAGCAATGTTGGGATGTTTGTTTTGATTTACATAACTCTCTTGGATGCACATGACGAAGCGCTGGCTTAGCGAATTAGAATTAAAAGAATTAAAGAGGAACGTTGACTACTCGCAACAATGTTGCTGTAGATGGAGAGTAAAGGGGCCAGATCAGGCTATGAGTGTGTTTATTGTGTTGTCATCGTGGCTGACACATTATCATCAATTTTGGGGGCAGTTACATTACCCGACACCTAACCATAGCAGACTAGAACTTCAGGTCATCAGAAGCACTTGTGGTTGGAGGGCATCCATCAAGACCAGGGTCCCGAGTTCAAGCACTGTAGGGGGTCGCGAGCCATGTCAGTCATTCCATCAGTAAGTCTTTAGGAGCAAGCCAACTCTTCCAAGTGTGCAAGCATCCAATCACTTATATTCCTTTTATACTTCATTTAACATCACATTTTGTAATATCTCCTAATACTTCTATTAAACAAAAATTTGTAACCCTACATATTATTTTGAACCCACACAACTACCTTGCCGCAACCTAACCCCTCCCGCAAGCTATCCTGTCAGATCCGGCCCATTGGAGCGGGGACGACAACATATACATAATTATATCTATATTCCAGATATATGTATACATAGATAGGCCACCATTATTTTGGTTGGAAAAACAGTTTAGAAAATTCAAACATATTTTTTTGCGGTCAACATTGATAACATCTATCAAAAGTGACAACTGCAAATAACATGACTTGATGTATGAATGCATTAAAACTGTTTTAGTAACAACACAGTTCTTCCTACCAAAATCAGGATATACTGACGGTATACTGTTTGTATCCAAATCAACTCAAAATTATAAAAATCATAATTTCAAAACAAGGTATAGTGAAAAGAGTCTCATAATTTGAAAACTATAATCTAGTCAATTGTCTTGTACCTGTGTTCAAATTCGAGATTTATAGAGCTGTTATGATAAAAACAATAATGCAGATAAACCCTAGCCCAAGGTGTTTATGTTTTGTTTCAAATGAGCAGGCATCAAATGTGAGAGTTTACAAGCTTTCTCTTGATGTCAGTGAAGTTGCCTCCTACCCCTATCCTTACCTCTTTTTTATTATTGCAATTAATTTTTTCCTACATTTGGTCAAGATTGTTCCATAAAAAGTTCCACTTATATTTCATGAGTCATAAGAATTAAAAATACAATTATTTTACAATATAATTTTTTTTAAATATAATATTGTTTCGATGTTGTTCAATTGCGGGCTAACGTCTTGGAATTTAAATAATGTTTAGTCAGTTTATTTACTAGATTATAGTGCTTGTGAAACAAAAGCATACTTAGCCCTCGGCACACTCTAGATATTATTATTATTAGCACCGCGTCTTACTACCTGTTCAGGTTATACGCACTTATGCTAATGTGTAATGGTAATGTGTAATGTGTAATTGTGAGATGAAATGAAGGACCTACAGTTTAACGTGGAATCCGAACCACGGTGGAGGCCTGGCATTCCCCACATTCACAAGATGTCTTGTCAGAGGTGAAAGAAGGGTTTGGTAATCAGATAAATCTTTGCCGGGACTTAGGATTGAACCCCGGCCGCCAGCATAGAAGTCTGACACCTTACCCCTAGACCGCCAGGTCACCGACCACACTCTAGATACATCTGGCAGTGCTTTAAAACTTCTATGAAACCATGAAATGTATTTTGTAATGTAATTTATGTGTACACAGAATTGTATTACTTGTTCATCCTATATTTCTTAATACAATAATCAGGTAGGGATAAGGAAAGTACATTAGAGGATTTGTATCAACATTTGCACTTAGAAAATGTGGAAAACTATACTTTCAACACATCCATCTGGTAACCAAACCACAATCCTCTCCATCACAGACAATTCAGACCAGACGAGGTTGACACCTTAGTTCACATGATCATTTGTGTGGGTTATAATGTATGGAGTTCAGAAAAGAAGAGAGTAGGTAAGACATGTTAGAAACAGCGTTTTTTTTCCAGTTAGCCTTTTCTGTTATACAAAGACCCACTATTTAAAAAGTGCAGTTGAATATCAAAAAGTCCCAGAACATTTAAGTAGTTTTAGGGGTTTTTTTCCCGTGAAATTCTTTGTTTTTGCCCAGTTCTTCCAGTTTTCAAAGTGTGTCAACCCTGACTTCCTTCATGCTTTTATTTTACCACTGAATTTTTTTGTCCGATTCATGTTTTACTCATTTATTTAACTGTAATCTACAAAGTATAGATGGACCATCAATGGCCAACATGGTTAAACGAATATTTATCAGAAACTTGTAGTTATGTGTACATTTAAAAAAAGGTGTCAGTTTCAAATCTGGTTCCTGGTGATGGGGAAATATATACTCAAATCACTTATGAGTGTAATAATGAGTTTTATCCTTTAATGGTTTCCCACTCTTCATCCACAAAAAATGTGTGTATATTTCCTTCGAATTATACGTCTCCATCTTTAAAAAAGTTCAAAAACTAAATAGCTGGTAATGTTTGACTTGACTATCAATATTATCAATTGTATACACACTGCTCAATTGAATATGAGGCAGTACTGTATTTTTAGCATGTTTTACTACCGGTTTGGATTATACGCTTATGTACTAATTATGTAAATGATTTCAGGGATTAGGAAGGTTATATTTAGAGGAAGTGTGCCCACATATGCATGGAAGGAGAGTAGAAAATCATTTTGGAAAAATCCCCCTCAGTATGTCTACACCCAACCGAGATTTGAACTTCAATCTCCCCATCATTGGCAGTCTTGTCTACTATGAGAGTAGTGTGTCTGGCCATGTGTCCACCGAAATGGGTAAGTACTGTATTTGATACACAACATTCACAGTTTGGCGTTTTACAAACGCAGAGTATTTTGAATGTTCTTAGTTTTACACTTCCAAATTTTTACTAGGCCTATAACTTGTGTTACGTTATTGTGAATAAACTATTTAACGTTAAAAAATCAATATAAATGTTAAAAACACGTGACACATTCCAGGTATTAGAGATGGTCATATTGAAAGAATAAGATAAGCAACATAAGCTTAATGTTTTCTAAATTAGAAAGATTTGATAATCTTGGCGAGGAATGAGTCAGAACAAATTAAATCAACATTATTGTTATGTGGGGAATGCCAGGCCCCCGCCGTGGTTCGGATTCCACGTTAAACTGTAGTTCCTCCATTTAATCTCACAATCACCCTACCATTACACATTAGCGTAAGTGTGTATAGCCCGAACGGGTAGTAAGACGCGGTGACTAATAATAATAATAATAATGTTTTTGCTGTTCAATTTTTGTTGATTACTACCTCAAGCAAAAATAATAAAACTTGTGTGGATATTATCTATTAATTGTGACCCCCATTTTAGCTAAGCCTTAACAGAGTTTACACACATGTAAAATATATGACCTTGGTTATGGTGAGGAAAATAATCAAATTAACACAATGTGTCAAAGATTGATTATTAGTTTACATTACCTCAATTGCTGTTTACAATATTGAAGAGGAGTTAACTAAATATAATATTGGAATTTCTCTTATTTTTATTCAATATATAGATAGGTAACTTAACAGACAACCCGCAAAGGTGGAAATGCCGAATGATGATGATGATGATGATGTAGCTTAATGAATAATTTCTTCTATTTCATGGTCAAATTTCCTGACTTTTCCCTGATTTTTCTCAGTTTTCACATTATCTTACTGTTTCAGGTTTTAACAGGAAATTAGTAATTTTAGCAGCATTTATTATTGTTTATTCACATTTCTTAGCAGGCAAACTTGATCTAACCTTCCACACATAAATAAATTAAAATTCAGATTACAGTTGGCCTATGTGATAAAATAAATTAAAATTGAATACTATTTATCAAATAAACAATTTAATTTCTGTGTAAAATGATATAAACAGCAAATGATCAAAGGTCAACATTATAATGCAAAGAAAGTCAATATTACTGTTTCAATGTTTCGCTTGTGATTTAGTGAGTTTTGTAAATTAATTGTACAATTATTCAAACTTATCAAACACTCCGTTATTAATATTATTTGATTCACCATATTCTTAAGTAACCTACCCATTTAATAGTAATAAGATAATAGACATATATTGTAACAAAATATATTCTTTATATGAGTGCTATAAGGTGTTATTCGCTAATCCAAAATAAATGTACAGTATCATAATATTGAATTGCTTTGAGCCTTAATGTTTGTTTTGTGTGTATTTATATTTATTAGTGTTTTATGTTGGAAAATCAAAGCAGAGTTCGTATTTGTTTACAAGATCCTTCAATTTTAATAATTGTGTTACAAAACCGTATTAGCTAATATGATTGCTATTAAAGAAATGGAACAACAAGTGTAACAGGCCTATTTGATATTTAAAGACATCGAGTAAAGTGATCAAACTTGAAAATGCATAGATAAAAGTAATTTAATGTTGTTACATGAGTTAGATCTTAGATAAATGGTACAAAATAAAATAATCCTTAGAGAAAAAGATGTGCTTATAATAAGTTAGTAAAAAACAGTCAACACAAAATATTCAAATCAATTTATATACATGATCACTAAAATAGGCCTACCAGCCTAAACAAGCAAGAACATACCAGTTTTTAAGTTTTACTATTTTAAAGTTTCCCTTAAGTCTAAATGGGTCAAGAACGTTTACACTTCCTAAAAGTTTTCCATCCATATACATTCTTTAGTTACCGACTTCAAAAATATTGCTAAAATGACCAATTTCGCAAGACGTAAACATCTACAGCAAGCACACCTTTAACACTTTGGGTTTTTTTTTCTGTAGCAAATCTTGCTAATAGGATATTTTCTTTATTCCCTTTATCCAACAGATTCTAGATATTTTAGTGAATTAACGTTACTGGTAATCAAACTTGCACACACCGCTTTATTTAACCTTCTTACACTCAATTATTAACCATGTGTTGAAACAATAGCTACACAAAATTGCCAACTTAAAAAACACTAATACATTAAACCATCTATATTTAATAATAATAATAATAATTAGATAAAAATCTTATATGTATTTTTTTAAATTAATCAAACTTAAACTAACCTTCCAAGTAGCTACGGTATATTAATTCGATCAAAATAGAGTTTTGGATAAATTTATAAATATTTAGAGACTTTTATTTCAATGAAAATTAGTCATGTGTATAGCTGTATCCAAATAGTCCAAGGCTTCTTAGTTGGACCCTTGAGTTTTAGACTTGATGTGGTCTTGATGATTTTACACTTCTCAGGCTTTTCATAGTGAAAAGTGCATCAGTCTATTCGAATGGCAATCCTTAGGCCCACAGTGCTGCTTCCAACCAACGATATTAGAAACTATGTAAACGCCATTCTTATTTAAAATGGCAGAAACAATACAATTGCCAGCCAAACACCGCAACCGACACCGTGAGAACAGCGCATGGCTGGTGGACTTTGCATCCATGGTTACCAAAACCTCGAGCAGGGCTTGAGAAGGGTGCATAGGCATCCTTCGTGACTATTCGGATAGATCTACACTTGGTCACGTGATTGCCAATGAAATTATCAAGGGCACAAGTCAAGGCGACGCCGCATAAGTAGACTATTCGGATAAAGCCTATATCTGTTGGCAAGCAGTAGCAACCAAAAGGCCGTGCATCTGATAAAGCTGTTAATTTTATTTAAAAAGAATTGTTTAGGACCCTATTTAAAAAAAATTAAACCAAGCTTATCTTAACTGTCAAAATCTATTAATATTCAATTAAAATAATATTTTGAATGGCTTCACATTTAGAGACTAGTTTTTTCAATGCAAATTTGCCATAGAGTATGATTCTGATAGACATTTTAAATCAATTAATTATTCAGAACCTAACCAGTCAATTAAACTATTTTAAGTTAGTGGCTAACTTTTTTGTGTGTTTATGTAATTAATAACTTAAAGCCATGAGGTAAGGATTTTCTTGTAAAGAAAATAGGTTATCAAAAGGAAGCGTAATCATCCTCTACCCATATAAATTTCTAACAAGGTTTTTCTTTTCTGTAATTTCACTCAAATGAATAATGATAGGATATTTAGTACACTTCACTAAACCATACAACTTTTATTTTGGAAATTTTAAGGATATTTTTATTCACCACACTTATTAGAAATTATAGCTTAACTTAAATACTATTGTATTGAGTAGCCTAGTATTACTTTTTTACTTCAAAACCTTAACATACGTTTTGAAAGTATCTTTATATATACCGTATCTCAACTAAAAGAATAATGAGATTTAGGACATCAGTTCTAGTGTTATTGAATAAAAGCTCAACATCAGCTCCCAACTCAGTAAAGTGTGTTCATCATGCCTCAATTTCTAACCAACTTTTCACTGAGGTTATCAAACTCTGGCTCACTGATATTCAGCATCAGGCTATTTGCACTCAGATACACCCTGTTCTGAGAGTTGGCAATGGTTCGAGCAATACTCTGTGCTGCTCGAATTTTACGCAGCTTTAAGTACCCTGGGTTCCTACCAATTGCTTGCCCAAGCATCTTGGCAGCTTCAGCCTCTCCCTCTGCTTGAACTATCTTCTGCTGTCGCTCCTGTTTGGCACGCTCCACAACAAACGCTGCTCTTTGAGCCTCTTGTTGGGCTACCTGCTTTGACTCTACAGCCTCTGTATACTCGCGACCAAAACTTAGCTCTGTGATGGAAACATCATCCAAGATAATGTTGAAATCTTGTGCTCGCTGGACCAGATCACGTCTGATGAGGAGCGAAACCTGTTGGCGCTGTGTGATTAGTTGAGACGCGTTAAACTTGGCAACAACGCTTTTCAACACCTCATTACAAATTGAAGGCAGCACCTTCTCATCATAATCCAGACCCAGTTGACGGTACATGGTAGGCAAATGAGCTGCGTCTGGTCTAGACAAGACTCTAAGAGAAATATTCACCATCTGTAGATCCTTGCTGCCTGTGGGAGAAGAAATTTTCCGTGGCCGGGATCTAATATCATAGATGATTGGATATTGAAACCAAGGGATCCTAAAATGAAGTCCTTCGGAATAGGTTTCTTTTTGAATTCCGCCGAGCCTGCTAAAGATGATAGCACGTTGGCCTCCCTCCACAGTATACATAGATTGCATAACGCCTACTACAGCCACACCGGCACCAGCTAGTAGTTTTATCCCGGTTCCAACTCCCTTAGGATTTTTAAATATTCGGCTACCAAGATCACCCAGCTTATTTTGTGCCATTTTAATTGTAGTAACTCAATAATATGCACGTAAAAGTATGATGAAATAAAATTTAACGACGTTGAAAAATCACACTTTCATTATACAACTAGCACAGATAAATTAACACAACACAAAAGATCTGCTCAGCTTGGGTTAAAATAGAGGTAAAGTGTTTTACTTCAGCATAGGTGCTGCTAACAATATTCTAACGGTACTTGAAAGGAGCTTGCTCGATGGCTTGGTAGGCATTTTTTTAGAGTCATATTATTACTACTACAAATTTTAACAGTGTTGTAATAAAACATGTTCAAATTGTTATGCGAGTGCATCTCAATTAAACAATATTCATTAAACAATATTGCAGATTAAATCAGTAATATAAATGTTACAGAGCTCTATACTAAGATCAATAATTTTCTCTTTGTAGTTCAAATTATTTTTAACAAATCACACTATAATAACTATTTTCATTTTAGTTTGTATTTTATTAATAGGTAACGTACTTGTTTGATTTTTCGTCTTTAATTATTTTTTGAAACACTATAATACAATAACGTACTTTAATGTTTCTTGTGTATTATAAAAATTAGTATCTCTTTGTTTTTGTTTGTCTTTAAAAACTTTCATATTGCTTATGTATTTAAAAAAAATTGCTTTTCTTTTATTTTGTCTTCAGGATTATTTGAAATATTTATTTAAAAAAATTGTATTGATTAGGCTATATTTTTTGATAAGTGTATTTTTGTTTTCTTTATAACTCTAAAAGTTGTTTGACAGTCATAAATGAATTTTGTATTGATTGTAAGTATCCACTACACTGTAAATAAATAGTCACATTGGATGGCCTAGGCTGTCAGGGATTTAGAATAAATAAAGTGTATGTATTTGAATTTAAAAAAATCCACTTAAATAGCTATATAACATTTTGAAAGAAGCAGCACGATAATTTTTTTCAGATCAAAACAAGAGCTGTATAAATTAAGAGTATTGAAATATTTGTACCCCTGTTAGCTTTTCTCGCTCACCTAAATAAGTTTAATATTGGCACCTAGAATATTACGCCCCTGTTCTCAGACCTATATGGGTTATTGTCTACAAACTGGGTATTTTGAGGGTGAAAAATGGAGAAATTCAAATACGAAAAAAAGTACATTGCATTTCTATAATTAAGTTCTAAACATTACTAAAATGATGACATTTAAAGGAACACTTTTAATTTGTATTATTTTAGTAATTATTTGCAAATATTAAAATATAGATTAAGAGGAGAATGATGCCATAAGCAGGGGGATGACTTTAAGTATAATATGTTTTCAACTAATGTTTCTAACCTTCAATTTTAACTTAAAATATGTGTCATAAAATATTTTTCAAACATTAAATCAATAATTGTAAAGAAAATGAAATTAAAAAACATTTAGCTTTAATGTTGTTCAAATACATCAACTGCAGTTGGAAATTTATAAAACACTCTGTTCCCACGTAACACAAGGGCTGGTTCTGGAAGAATTGAAACTATTTGTTCAAATGAAATGTATGAAGTATCATCTCCGTCGCGTTTGAAGAGCTGAATTCCTTTTTGGTCACTAACTCTAAAGTACATTACTTTGATATCACCATCTTCCTCTACTTGGTTCTGGCAAACTGCAACGTCCCTATATTTATGACTTTGTTTCCAGTTAAATGAATAAGTACAAATGTTCCAGTTTTTAAATTTTCTACGCTTAAAGGGAGCCTATTTACTCGAACATTGTTTTCATTGCCTTCACCATTCTCACTACTCGAGTAAACACAATGATAACGCAACTCTTTTCAGTGCTTTGGCTAATGACCAACAACAAGTTCATTTTCCGGAAAACATGATAATTTAGATTCATATCTTAATGTGCCAATTTCGTAATGTGTGCATCTTTGAAACTTAAAACAACTAGGTTTTAGTAAGCTCAAAATACCAGATTTTGCATCCTCAACTACTTTATGTACTTGCATGGTGCTATAAAAACGTTTCAAGTATTTTTGTTCCAACTGTAATGATACTTTTCAATTTTGTCGTTAGCTATTGTAATAGTATTTATTCCAAGAACATTTTCAGTTAGAGTTGTTATTAAGGGTTCAAATGTGGCTACATCAATACCTTCCACCACAGGCCTGTCTGCTGTCCTTTTGCATAATGCCCCAACACCATCGGGAGCACCTTTCCAATGGCCAGCTTCCAAATAATTCCAAGTAAATTTATTTAATTTTGGGTATAATTTATCCAGTTTTGTAAGCTCACGGTACGGTTTTTTTGGGATTATGCACTCTGATGTAGTTATTTCAGGTGGTTTTGTCTCCATCGGTGTCTTGACCAGTTTGCATTGTTCAATACCAAATT
>CABFOV010001042.1:12229-45329 GCA_902141375.1 Timema poppense
AGGTTCGAATCTTGATCGGGTGTACTGAGAGTGGTTTTTTACAAAACAATTTTCCGCACTGCTTATACGCTAATAAGGGTAGACTTCGTCTATATATTACCTTATACATCCTTAAAACCATTAGCTTAATTAGTACATAAGCTTATAGCTTGAACAGGTAGTAAGACGCGGGTGCTAGGAAAAAAAAAAGACTTTCAAACTGTACCAATATAATTAGTTTTATATTATTAATAGCTAAAGACGAGAGGGATAATATTGTATTTTACCACTATTTGAATTACGAGGAGTTTTGTCTGTCGTGGAACCCTAGTCTTCTCATTTATGACCAACATATATTGGAATATATGTGTTTAATAGGCAGGGATGTATATTACATTTTTGCATACATACATATATATATATAATGTCGGTACCATTCCACCCTCCTGTAAAGTAGATGCAAAGATAATTTATAATTACCAGAAAGCGGTGTTTATTTAAATGAGATGGAAAGCTCAATTTTATTTTTAAACGTAGGTACTGTATTTATATAATTAATGTTGTGGGTGCCTATGTGATTTTAGTTTTCACAGCGACGGTCTCCCCTCTCAACAACCCATCCCCCGTCTACTCCGTTCCCGTTATTCAGTATTTTATGGCAATGTTATTCAAGCGTTACTAATGAGGTAGTATTCTTCAGCGAGAGAAAGAGGGAGTGAAGACCTATCTCGCTAAAATGTGCTAATGACTCTATCACGGACACATGAGTGTAAACGTAGCACACCGGATAGCACATGCCTGGCGTTTTTGGGAAATGGTTTGCTCTTTTTATTTCGAGACAGATGTGCTACCCGTGAAATAATTGGTGGACTAGTTCATGAGTAGTCGTGGCTCAAGGGGAATAAAAAGGTCTTCATTATATAAGGTGCACGTACTTTTAAAGTGACATTCTATGCAGAGTTTATCTACACGGAGGATTAGTATAATCACTGACTTTGGTATCTTTATTTTTTAAACAAACTACCCTCACCAATGGCCCTATCACCCAAACCCTTAGGCAGGTATCCCTAAACTTATTGAGTGGAGGGCCACATTAGGATATAGAAAATTATAGGGGGACCAGATCGAAAAATAAGATCATTATTATAATAGATATATACATTTATATAAAGATGTAAGCCCTCCTGACTCACAGATTAATCACCATATTCCCCGAACCTCTGGACCTGGAATCTTGATATTTGGCAAGGAGGTTCATTTAAAGTCGTAAGCATCCGATAAGAAGGGATTTTGCGAAATTCAACCAATAAGATGTGGGTTGAAACATATTATTTGTAAAAAAAAAAAGAGTGGGGGATTGGAAAGCTAAAATTAGGCAGAAAGGTAGAGGTATTACTCTATGCAGCCAGAAAAATATAAACTGTTGATATTTCAAAATTGGGAGCCAAGAAATTGGGGGGTGAGAGGCTATAATTAGAAGGATCTTTTTAGATGAGGAAGACAAAAGAGAGACATTGCCAAATAAACCATTAAATATTAGAATTTGACATTTATATTAGTGAATTCAGGAAAGTGGGTTGATGTGAGTGTGTGGAGGAGGGGGGGCTTAGCATCTAAAAAAGAGTCTCAACAACTAACTGGTGTAGTAGAAAACTTAAATTTAGCAGGCAGGTAGAAATACCACTCCTAATAAATATTAAAAGATGAAAATGTTAAATTTTATTTTGGGACTTTGAAAAAAGCTTGAGGAGTAACCCTTAAAAGAAAAATACAATTTTATTTGAGGAAAAAAGAATTCCCAGGAATTTAGAGGGATTAAAAAATATCAAAATGAATTTTAAATATTCATTATTTATAGCGAGGAATGGTAAAATGTAGATTTTCCAAGTACCCAAAACTCAAATACTAAATTACTTTTCAATGTTGTAAAAGATTGAAATTAGTCAGGTGGGTATAAAATCTAATATAGGCTACCATTAAGGTCTGATCTTTAAATTTCAAAATTTTGAAGGTTGGAGGTTTACTCAATATTCCTAAAACTAATATAAAAAAACTTTAAAGTGTGATATAAAAGAGTAGTTCATCATCTAAATCATTAGACACTTCCGGAGAGGAGAATGACTTCTGAACATATTGAATCTCACTTTCAAAATTTAAGCCAAAGAAATAGAAGTACTCTAAATCCATACAATTATTATAGTACACTTCTTTCATATGTGGATTTTACCACATTTTACATAAATATAAATTTTATTTGATATACCTTTTAATATTTTTACCAATTTTATTTATTCTTTTTATTACCTTGTAATTTTTAATAGTTTTCCCCCTTATTAATTACCCATTTTTAGAAGAATTATTGATTATATTTAATTACTACCATTATGCCATTTTAACCTTTCCATCCTAAAACATTTATTCCAGGATAAGCTTAACAATTCATGTAAACGAATATTAAAAGTGCAAAAAAAGAGTAAAATGTGTAAGAATTAAATATTATCAATTTAAAAACGAGAATAAAAAGTGTTAAAAGAGTAAGAAGTTTGAAAAGAATTAAAAAAATAATACGGCAAGAAAGGTCAATAATGTTAAAAAGGGCAATACATAGTAAAAAAGGACAAAAGAATAAAAAGGTGAAAAAGGCGAAGAGGGTAAAATATATCAAAAGGGTAAAAAGGGGTCAAACATTAAAAGGAGTCATTAGCCCAAATGGGTAAAAACTGTAAAAGGGGTATCATAAACGTAATAAAAGTGCTAAAATATTTATTTTATTTTGACCGTTTTTGCCCCTTTTGAATATTTACATATTTTAACCTTTCTAATTAATTATTTCTTACTTTATACTATTTTTACTCCATACTATTTCTACCAGAAAATACTGGTTAATTCATTCTAGTGTATATGTGTATATGTGTATATATATATATATACACACAAAATTAATAACCATAACTATATATGAATAGATATTGGTTTTTTTCTATAGTGAATAATGGAGAAAACCTGAGCATTTAGTAAGATGAAGTGATAACATTTAATAATAATAATAATAGATAATAAACAAGTTTGATAAATATAAACAACAATTAAGTAATTCATCTATTTTATTTATTTTTATTAATTGTGATATCTAAGGTGCATTTTATGAACCGACTGTTTATCAGAGAACGAGAATTTCTATGAGCGAGAGTAAAAGGGCCTACCAATTTTGTGGGGAAAGATATTTCCACACACCTTTTTGGGTTCTTTTAACCCTATAATCGACATGGGACCAACAGTTTTAAAAATTTAATTTTTCTCCTCTGACGGAGGTTGTGTTAAAGATTTTTATCGCTAAAGAAAAATCCATAGACTCCACTGTGTTACATAGGGTCCTTAGGCAACTCCCTTACCCCAAAACCACTGAAGTCAAATAATTACTAAATTTAATGATTTTTTGTCTATCGCTCATCACTTATTCACATTGGGCCAGTTTCAGGTATTGAATGAGTTCTCCCTAAGTATGGTGTTATAAAATACAAGATGATACCACCTTTACTTGAATGAATGGGCCAGTTTTGCATTTGCAGAGAATAGTTTTCTTGGTTTTGTTGGCAAAAATGTATTTAGTTGTTTAAACTTAGTACACTACATTTTACTTTAGTACATGTTTTTTTCAGCCGTAGTATTTAAATTATATTTTTAAATGTATTGTTATTCATTAGGTGGATCTTCGCAACTAAGATTCTCTAAAGATTTAATTAAATCTTAAACCGAGGTAAATAGATAGTAAATGGTTATCGAATTGCTACCACAGAGTGATTTTTTGATCACGTGTTTGGCTTCCCCATATTTACCTGCAACTAAACCAATATGTTAAGTTCGTTATCATACATACATACATACAATACAATACAATACAATACAATACAATGCAATGCAATACAATACATTACAATACAATGCAATACAATACATTACAATACATACATACAAACAATACATACAATACATATATAAAATACCTATATACAATACATGCAATACATTCAATACAATAAATTACAATACATACATACACACAAACAATGAATACATACATAACAACAATAAATATATACGATATATACATAAAATACAGACAATAAATACATACCAAATCACGTCATTCCCTTTCAGAGTAGACCAGAAACTGTGGAAATAGCTCAAAAAACCATTACGTAACTAATCTATCTTCAATAACTTTCTCCGCTCTTCACTATCCTTGAATACTTCCTTTGCTTCAACAACATCCATACACCAAGTTGTACATGGTATTTTATTCTTAAAACACTAATGTTTCCCTTTTTCACACATTCGTCTATTAGCCACGTCTACATGGCCAACCACTTCCTTTTGATCCATACACTCTAACTTAATAATAGTGGTGGTGGTGGTGGTGGCGATGGTGATGGTGATGTTGATGGTGAAGGTGGTGGTGATGATTATTATTATTAGAACCGTATCTAACCATCTATCCTGGATATTTACACCTAATTATTGCACTAAAACATAGGGATAGGGAATATAAGCGTGATAGAAAATGTACCAGCATTTGAGTTGAAAAGGAGGGATGTACCATTAATTTAAAACTTGGTACTAACATGTTTGCCAACCCCAACTTCCTCTTGATCGGAAAACTAGACTAGACGATCTTGAATTTGATTTCGTGGTCTTACATACTTGGGTCACATTCCTAACTGAATGTCGGAATCATTATATCATACTTTTAATTAATCAGTAAATATTTGTCAGTATACGATTTTGGTTCAAATAAGACATCCGATTTCCTAAAATTTAAAAAAATAATAGTTAGTTTTTAGTTAAACTGGTAACGTTAAAACTATATAAGATAATGTCACTTAATTATTTATTAATTAATCAAATTTATTTGCCAGCATGACGTTGTAACCGTGTGAATTCCTCTTGAGTCTAAAGGCTGCCAAACTAATGGGAAGTGGACAAGAAAAATAAAAAAGTAGCAAAATGTCATGACACCGAACTAAAAGGTTAATAACAAAACTTTAAAACCAGTTTTTTTACTACTCTAAAGGACAAATTTAAAAATTTTTTTATCAAACTTTGCTTTTTTTTATGGTAAATAACATTGTCAATCCCCACTCACATATACTTATAATTTGTAAATGTTTATCAAATTATTCCTAGATTTGAGAAGTTTGTAAAAAATATAATTTTTATGTTTTGTGTTACCAGACCAGTTAAACAATACATGTCAATTACTGTTATTTAAGATTAATAGATTTAGGTAATAGATGTATACCTTTATTTATTTAATATTATAGTTATAAATGGGTTTTATAATCGACATTAAATATTATATCAAAATATCCTTTTATTACTCTTTCTCTCCAAAGTCTATGATGAGATAACAATTTTAAAATGGGTTTGGTTGAAATTCTAAATATTTTAATCTATGTCCATTCTAGCCATATCCATATTAGCAATAGTGGGAATCCACTTCTGTGGCTTCATTGTCCAAGCCAATAATTTCTCGCTGTAAAAGTTGGTAGAGACCCGGGTTCAATCTCAGTATGAGATACTGAGGGTGGTTTTACCTAAATGGTTTCCATCTTTACTTCCCCGCAAATGCGGTTACATTTATTATAAAACCAACCTTCCTAATCATTAACATATTAATTAAATCAGCATATAGGCTTATAACCCAATCGTGTAGTAAGACGTAGTGCAAAATAATAATAATGAACTAGGGATAAAAAATATAAAAATAGTCCCCTAAATTTGACCATCAATGTTATTTAAAAAATTATGTAATCATTTATTATATAACCATATTAATTCGAGAAATTAAAATTGTGTGAAGTAGTTTATGTTGTTGTATGATGAGACCAGTTAGACCTTTAGTGTAAAGGTTACTATTTTAAACGAATATTAATAATTGAATATTTAATGACCATGACAAGCCAAATGGCCCTTTTGACATTTTAGAAACTGGGCTTTGAGTTGTGTTTTCTGGTTGTTGTACAAAAGCCAGCCATTGACAGCTTTACCTTTATAAACCACACATTTCTCATATAATTTGATTATTGTAATTGAAAGGGCAGGATAAATAACATCATAACACTCATAGATTTAGTTTGGATGTCTACGTTATTTAAACATTTATAGAATCCGTAAATTTATCTATACAATATTATTTTATCGACACTAGCTAACCTCATAGTCATGACATAGTATATAAGAACTTATAGTTTAGGAGGTAGACAACCATAGATTATTTATAACGCATTTTTCATAAACTAAGGGTTATAGATTATAGAATAAGTTTTGGTTCATAATTCCAAGCTAAATTCGCCAAATTTATTTGATAAATTCAATTGTTATTTGATGCAAATGTAAATTGATAAAACTAACTTGTCGTTCAAATGGCGGATTAACTCCTATGAATGTTTTTCTCTCTACTGCTGAGCTAGAACGATATTATAACATCCCATATTAATGTTGAAGGCATACATTAAGCCATATGTAATTACATGAACGTTCAGAGCTCTGTATTTATTATTTTGCGGATATAATATTTGTTATTGAATTATCAAACTATTTTTTTTTGTACAGTAGTTATACTTATATACGAATTTTCAGCCGTATACGGTATTAAGAATTGGAGTAAAAAGTCAATAGGCTTCATGTAATAATAATTAATGTTATAGGCTGTGTTTTTATACATATAGGGGTTTATTTCTCCCTAGCCCTTCTTTCGATTATCCTCCCCAATGAATCTGATATTTATAAATGTGCATAGAAACACTTGGCTAAGTTTTAAATTAATCGGTTAAAGCGTTCAACAGATATCGCGAGACATTACCACCAGAGGTGAACAGTCAAATGCAAATTGGTGGAGTTAATATGGATAACTCACTTCACTCGTTTAATAAATCAAACAATAAGATTGTTTTTATTTGTTTTTACACTCTGGAATTATTTGATAGACAGGGAGACTACTATGCGACCGTGAAAGCAACACTTTCCCACCCAAACTTGTTTTCCGCTGTCATATAACCATGAGCGGGTCCTCGCCAAATCACGCGTCCCTGTAAGGCCACACCTCTCGCACATAACTAAGAGTGGTAATATCTAAGAGTTTGTGCCTTATCTAGATCATTAGTTTAATGGTTTTCTCAAAATAAGCTTTGTCTCCATATTGACATTTAAAAGAAATCTAGGTTTAAGTTTGGCGTGAATGGTTGGGGCACACAACTCCGTTAATTTGAATTGAGAATAGAAACATAATGTATTAAACCAAGTAGATGGTATTTGATTAAATAGTTAAGGTAATATTGGATTTAATTCTATGGTCAAATAGTGTAAGGCATCATTCTAGAACGATACTGTACTGCTAATGATGGGGATAGTGGGATTTGAATCCTGGTCGGGTGTCTTGAGGGTGATTTTTCCAAAATGGTTTTTCACTCGTTTGAGCTCCACGTATATATTGGCACAATTCCTCTAAACTCAGCCTTACTTATCTCTAGTTAATATTCACTGCCTCAGTGGCCTCATTGTCTAAGTAGTCACTTTTATGATAGACTAGATTTCCGATGACAGGGAGTTTTGAGCTCTAATCCCGTTTAGAGGTACTGAAAGTGATTTTCCCAAAATGGGTTTCCACTCTCTTTTCACAAAAATGTGGGTACACTGCCTTTAAATTCGACATTTCTCATCTTTATCTCATTGTTGTAATAAATACATATGTGTATAACGTGACCAGGTAGTAAGACTCCTTGCTAAAGTAAGTTAATATGCACATGCATAGCCTGGACGGATAGTGAGGCACGCCGACAAAAAATAAATGAATGTTTTAAATAAATAGTTTTTGAAAGGATAATATGTGAATACGGTATGATTGATTCAAGAGAGGACTGTAATAAATATACGCTTTTAATTGTCGCATATACACAAGCTGTTATTAGATCTGTTTCCATATATTTCTTCACCTGCTTTCAGGCTATACATATATGTACTAGTTAGGATATTATGTTAGATATTAGGAGAAAGTTGAAATTAAAAGATCTATACCAATTTTTTTTATAGAGGGACAATGGAAAACCATATTTTCAAAAGATTATTAGAATGTTACAGATAAAAAAAAACTAGAAATATAATAGCAAAGTAAAAATACATACATAGCATTTTAAGTTTTTACGTTGAGTTTATAGTCAAGTAAAATTTTACTTGATAACTCGTTTAGGACAAATTTGAGGAAATTTGTTTTTTTACACTACGTATATCACTTAAATGTTGTTTCTCATTAATTGTAATCACATTCATTGTTTTATAGAAAGAAGAGTTGCCTGCAAATATTTCAATTGATTCTATATTTTATATATATTTTGTTTTCTATATTTTTATAAAAGAACATCGGCAAATTATGATATGAAAAACCTGATGATTTATACAGTTACATACAAACTGAATATTTAGAAGGTAATACATAAGTTAAGTAATGATAATTAACTTTTTATTCTTTTATCCCTCTTCCATGAATTACATTCTACATTTTCATGATCATTTAGAAACAATTTGTTACATTACAAACCGTAAATATATAATAAACCCACTAGTAAAGATCCACAGTATTTTCTAATCTTATAAATAAAAATGAATGGCTTAATGTGCTGCAAACTGCAAAACTCTAGAAGTGCTGGACCAATTCGGCTAATTTTTTCTCTATAATATTCGTTGAAGTCCGAGGAAGGGTCTTATGAATAGAAAAGTGGTAAAAATTGCACTGAAAAATGTAAAAAATACATTTAATTTTTCCCATTCAAACTGTTCCTAGCTGTCAATTCTAGGGATAGCGAACTGAGATAGATTAATCGAACAATCGATTCTTTTTGGGTCATTAAGATCGATTTTAGCAATGAATCGATTAAGTGAATCGATCTCAGACACCATAAAATTGACTTTCAATTCATTTACTTACTGTTTCGTTTTATTCAAATAAAACAAAGAGTACCAAACCATAATATAAAGAAAAAAACATTTGAAATTTAATTAGTAACTTTGAATGCATCCGTAGATTTGACACTTTCTCTTTCTACGATATACAATTTGACTTTGGCAGTTTTTCAGTAGATTATCAATTAGTGCGTGTTATTTTCTAGGTTGTGTTTGATCTTCGCTTCTCAATCGACACATTTACTTATTGTTTCGCTTTATTCAAATAACACAAAATAGTACCAAACCATAATATAAAGAAAAAGTTTTTGAAATTTAATTAGTAACTTAATAATTATGAACTTAACCTTAAAATTAATATAAACTACTTGAATGCATCCGTAGATTTGACACTTTCTCTTTCTACGATATACAGTTTGACTTTGACAGTTTTTCAGTAGATTCTCAATTAGTACGTGTTATTTTCTGGGTTGTTTTTAAAACTTCGCTCCTCAATCGACCAACAATTTCCTCAATTTATCTTTGGTTGATTGGTTTATTTTGTGTGAGTTTCCATTTATACTCGGTCCAAGACTCATGGCGCCTATAAGAAGCAGGCGGAGAAATTTGGGTCGAAGAACTCTAAATGCTAGAAAACCAGCTCATTTTCGTCCTAATTGGACTGCACAGCAACGCGAAGAGCAAAATGAAATTGAAAGGATTCGGATATCACATACCCGTGCAGCATGACACTCAGCTAATAATCTTGCATGTTTGAAACGAGCTGCTTTCAGTTACGATGCTTCAACTGACTACAGTGCCTACCAATGCGTTTCTATTGGATCTATAAACTCAGTTTTCTCACATTGTAAGGCATTTAAATACAAAAATGAAGCCGTTGGATTGTGTTGCGCAAATGGCAAAGTGAAATTAGTGCCATTGGTTCCGCCGCCAGAGACATTGTAATTATTGGTTTCAGGAACAGGAACGGATTCAATAAATTTACTTACTAATATCCAAAAATATAACAACTGCTTCGAAATGAATTCATTTGGGGCAACAAATGTAGTTCCGGACAACTTCATGCCAACTTTCAAGGTAATATATGACAAACAGATCTATCATCCTTATTACTTTGTTTATTTTATTTTATCGTTTTTGTTACAAAAGTAATAAACCTGTCTTTTAATTCACAGATACAAGGAAAAATATATCACCGAGCAGGTTCACTGTTGCCGGTGTCAGATGGCGACTACAAATTCCTGACAAATTTATTTAATTTGCAATTCAACACAAGAAATTGATCTGAGTTGTGTACCTAACAGTTCAGTGAAGGGGTCTATTGTAGAAGAATTACAAACTTTCTTTCATCAACACAATCAGTTGATTACATTGTTCAAAAATGCACTGGATCTCATGCCATATGATAATCACAAAATTGTAATCAGAGCTGATAAAACTCTTGTGGGCCAACATAAAAGACGTTTCAATGCACTAAAAATGGATGAAGTTGCCATTGTTATTGTTGGAGAAAATTTTTAATCCCATGATATTGTTTTACATCGCCAGAATGATCAGTTACAGCGGGTGTATGAAACTCACCGCTCATATGATGCACTACAATATCCCATCATGTTTTGGCAAGTTGAAGATGGTTATCACTTCTCAATCAAGATGATAAACCCCCTTACAGGTAATTACAAATTTGGTTTAGCAATGGAGATTTTGTGTCAGCTATTATATATATTATATGCAAGTTCAATCACTGTCATTAAAACAATAATTTATCTACAGGTGCCGAAATCAACAAAAAAATCAGTTCAATGAACTATTATTCATACCGCCTGATGATTCATGAAAATGAAGACTATAACATCTTGAAATGTCGGTGATTAGTTCACCAATATGCTGTTGATATGTATGTAAAAATTGAAACTGAGCGATTGATATTCATCAGGTTAAACCAGACCAAACTCATTCTGAACAGTATATTCACCTTCGAGATGCGATTAATACTAATGGAAATGCGGAGAAGGTCGACCGGATGTCAATTCCTTCAGCAACATACATCGGAAGTCCTCGACATATGCATTAATAATCTCAAGATGCAATGTCGTATGTTCGTCATTATGAAATAGCAGATTTATTTATCACATTTACGTGCAATCCACAGTGGATAAAAATCAAACTTGAGTTATTCCCTGGTCAATCACCCATTGTTCGCCGTGAAATTACGGCAAGAGTCTTCAAACTAAAGTTGATATCTTTAATGGATTTCATTGTGAAACATAGCGTGTTTGGTGAGACGCGCTGCTGGATGTATTCTGTGGAGTGGCGGAAACGTGGATTGCCTCAGGCACATATTCTGATTAGGTTGGTTGAGAAGATAAGACCAAATGAAGTTGATGAAGTGATATCAGCTGAAAACCCTGATGTACAAGTAGATACAGGCGTGCATGAAGTAGTTATTAAAAACATGATTCATGGTCGCTGTGGAACACTTAATCAAAATTCACCGTGCATGGTGGATGGTAAATGTTCGAAACGTTATCCACGGGCATTAGTAGCAGAAACAATTACCGAAAATGATGGTTATCCACTGTATCGTCGCCGATCAACTGCAGACAACGGAAGATAAACAATTGTCAAAGTTAATAAACAAGACATTGAAATTGATAATCGTTGGATTGTTCCATATTCACCGATCCTATCAAAGACTTTCAAGGCGAACACCAATGTTGAATCTTGCCATTCCGTGAAATATATCAAATACATTTGTAAATATGTAACCAAAGGAAGTGACATGAATGTGATTGCAGTTGGTTCATAGAATTTCTATGACGAAGTTACTCAATCCCAAATGGGCCAGTATGTTAGCAGTAATGAAGCAATTTGGTGCATTTTTCTTTTCCCATTCATGAAAGACACCCCACTGTTTTTCACTTAGCCATACACTTAGAAAATGGTCAAAGAGTATATTTCACGGCACAGAACGCATTACAACGAGCTGTTCAACCACCAATCTACAGCCTTGACCTGTTTTTTTTAAATGTGTCAGAATGATAACTTCGCCCGAACATTGCTATACTCTGAAATGCCAAAATATTATACTTAAAATCAATCCTCAAAGAAATTTCAACCACGGAAACAAGAAAAACCAGTTCCAGGCTACCCAAATGTATATTCCACCGATGCAATAGGTTGAATTTATTCAGTCCATCCAATCAACGATGAGTGTTTTTATATGCGATTGATACTAGTCAATGTTCGAGGCCCAACATCATTCCAACATTTACGAACTGTTAATGGTGAATTGTGTGGAGCCTGTCAACGTTTGCAACTGTTAGAAAATGATGCTCATTGGGATCAAACTCTCATTGATGCTATAATTTATTCACAAGCTCATCAAATACGAACATTGTTTTCTATAATTATATCAACATGCTTCCCATCAAAACCAATTGATCTATGAATCAAATACAAAGATGATATGTGTGACGATATCTTGCATCAAATGCGCATTAGATTAGAAAATTCAAATTTACAAGTCAGTGAAGAAATTTACAACGAGGCATTAATATTAATTGAGGACATGTGCTTTATGATGTAAAACAAAGTATTATCTCAATTAGGCATGGCCGCGCCCAATCGCCTAATGCACGACGCTTTTATTCAAGAGTTGCAACGAGAAAAACTGTATGATCTCAATGCTTTAAGAGAATCAGTTCGAATAAAACTTCCGCTGTTGAACCAACAACAAAAGTATGTATTTGATACTCTTATGAAAGTTTTACATGATGGAACTGGAGGGATATACTTCTTGGGCGCTTCCGGTGGTAAAGTAAAAACTTTTTTGACTTCATTGATTTTAGCAACAATTCACTCACACTTGCTTCATCAGGCATTGCAGCTACATTGTTGGAAGGCGGTCAAATAGCCCATTTAGTGATAAAATTTCCATTGAATATGCAAAGCAACAAAACTCCGGTCTACAACATTTTTAAGAATTCTGCAATGGCAAAGGTTTTTCATTAATGTAAATTGATAGTGTGGGATGAATGCACGATGGCACATAAAAAGTCTTAGGAGGCATTAGACCGAACCATACAAGAACTGCGGAACAATCAAACCCGACTTGGTGGTGCGATGATTTTGTTAGCAGGAGATTCTTGTCAAACATTACCAGTGATTCCACGGTCAATTCCAGCTGATGAACTTAATGCATGTTTAAAGTCCTCCCTTTTGTGGAAGCACGTAAAAATACTAAATTTAAGCAAGAATATGCGTGTCGAGTTGCAAAATGATCGATATGGAGAAATATTTTCAAAACAACTCATTGAAATGGGTAATGGACACTTCGCTTTAGACTCTTTCACTCGCTGCGTTACCTTTCCTGACAATTTTTGTCAATTTAGTGATTCAAAACCGAACTCATTCAAAAGGTTCTCCCAAACGTTGCTCAAAGTTACAGAGATCATATTTGGTCGAGCGAACGAGCTATATTGGCTCCCAAAAACATGTATGTAAATGAATTAAATTTCAAAATTCAAAATGAAATTGCCAGTGAATTGAGGACATACAAATCAGTTGATTCCGCTACTAATAAAGATTATATCGTCAACTATCCTCCCGAATTTTTGAACTCGCTGGATTTGCCAGGATTGCCGCCTCACAATCTTCAATTAAAAGTCAGATCGGTGATCATAATGTTTCGAAATATCAATCAACCGCGTCTTTGTAACGGCACACGGCTAGTGGTGAAAAAATTACTGAACAACGTAATCGAAGCAACCATTGTAAAGGGAAAGTATAAAGTAGAAGGCGTTTTGATACCACGCATATTAATGATTCCGACTGACATACCATTTGAATTTAAACGACTGCAGTTTCCAGTGTGGCTTTCTTTCGCTATGACCATAAGTAATTCCCAGGGGCAGTCATTGAGTGTTTGCGGCATTAATCTTGAAAACCCATGTTTCTTGCATGGCCAATTTTATGTTGCCTGTTCCCGTGTTGGAAAACCATCAGCTTTGTTTATTTACGCACCAGGCAATAAAAAAAATATATCGTGTACCATAAAGCATTACAATGAAAATATCATTTAACACAATATTAATAAAGTAATGCATTTTACTAAATAGAAAACTGAATTTGTAAGTAGTTGTTGTTTATGATTATGACATTAAAAATACATAAAAAGTATATTAACATTATGAAAATTTATTGTTTATTCCACTGTAATTATTTGATAGTAAATAAATAAAGTGATCACTCTGAAATACGTTTATATTCCATTTTTTTGTTTACATTACATATTTATACCTGTATAGTATCACGAACTCATCTGTTCTGGTGACCATTACTGAAAACTAAAGATGTCATCACGACATGTGCACTTTATAAGCGAAGCCATCACCAGAACTTGACCAGAAAAGATAAGTTTGTTGGACTGCCACAGTCCAATAACTTTTTACAGAACGACGTCTGTCGGGTGGGCTAGTAGATCAATATAATTTTTAACTATTCTCAATTTTAATTTGCTGTGGTTTCTGATTGAATTGTTTTAACATTCTAGTTGAAAGTTTTTCCAAGCGCTTTGAAAGTTTTATATATTTATAAATAATAATAATGATTAACAAACTTGACCAATATATATAGACATATAAGGTAGTGTTTAATTAACTTTTCTTTTTAAAATATCCTTGATATTAGTACATTTTTTCTAGTTAAACAATTATACATCTAATCTAAGTTTATTAATAATACACATAGTTTTTTGACAACGCATAATTTTTAAATATCTATAATGACATAACATTGGATTCAGATATATTTAAATGTTGCTTTGTGAGAAGCATTAAAAATCATGACCACTAATTATAGATAGGCAATTTTTTATTTGCGTCTATAAATTAATGGAAGATAAATGACAAATTAAATATTTTATTTGTAATAAGGTATAGGAAAGTTGTATAGAAACATAAAAGAGAGATAAACACAATGTGTATTTTACAATGAAAATAAGAACACAGTTCACACCTTACATTGCTGCCATTGGAAAAAGAGGTAATGGTTGCCTCTTAAAGAAAATTGATCGTCACTGCCCAATCTCCCAACCTAGGTTTCATTCTAACGGAACTCATCAGGGAGAAGTGTGAAACGCGCAATGTAGATTCCTAAAAGAGGAAACAAAAAAAAACACAAAAGGGAAAAAATGTAAGATTGTAAAGTATGATAAGACACATAGCTAATAATATGTAAAAGGTATAAAAAAAGGACTAATACAGGAAAATTACATTGGATGTGAATATATAATATATCCTATAATGAAAACATAATTACGCTCTATGAGGTGATTGTATTATATATTTTGGTATTCTTAGTTTGAATTAAAATATAATATAAAGTTCAATATTTTTAAAATATAATTTTATTACAAAACGTTCATTTTATTTGTTTTTATTTTGATATTACTCCCAAGAAATATATAGATGTTTAGTAGCAAGGCTGTTAGTACTTAAAATAAATTCACAAGACCAATTTAGAAAATACTTGTAGTTGGCCTGTATAGAGAAAATAATATGAAACAACGCTTTGTGTTTAGGCAATTAATTCATTGGATGTTGAATCACAGAAATAAGAAAGGTTTAAGGGAAAATAGAATTTTGTTTGTGAGATTTCTTGTAGCGTTTGTTTATTCTCTTTAATCTTTATTTTAATCTTATATGGAAATTAGAGCGTGTCAGAAATTCTTTCAAATTAAAAATAGTGTATTTGATCCAAAAGTATCTTATGTAGATTGTTTTATTTTAAATTAAAGTTTTAAAACACTGGGGCTATATATAACTATGTAATTAGACTATATAGGCATAAAAAGATGTGTTAACGTTTCATATGATGTCAATCTAGCATTAGGAGGGGTTTCTTATGACTGGTAGTTGTAGGTTCGATTTTAATCTTGTTAAACTTTAGAGGGTTGTTTTCATGGTTTGTGAATAAGCTGGAATGATAATGCGTGTACGCTCCTTATAGCCAACCTTCCGAACAACTATCCCATATACAGGTTTATTCAGATATTCAGGTAAAAACTGTACATGTTTTATGGGATGACAAATTTCTACAAGCAATAAGCTTGGTGTTGGTGACGCCAAATTGTTGCGCTACGAGATGTCTAAGCTTTAATTGTATAAACCTTGAGGGTAGGCAACCAATAACGCATGCAGAGAAAACCACTGAAACTTGTGTATCCAAAAGTGAGATCGCCACTTCCAACAGTAGCTTCATACAAACTTTATTCCATCAGTCCGTAGATCCCAATAAAAAATCTTTTCACTTCTTCAGTTGAGATTCCTCTTCGTTTCCAATATCTGCACTTGTCAGGGCCAACAACCATATCTTCGAAAGAATCAAAGGTTATCAATAACTACCTTTTGTTAAGAAATGTATGTTACTGGTCATAATTTACACCACATCCACTTGTTATGTGTTTAAGATGTATGATTTGCCTAACCCCCAGGTGAAAACATCGCCAATTTTGGCGTCGCCGTTTCCAAGCTCATAACTAGGAAATACTGTCTTGCCACCCCCTACAAAGCGTATAGTTTTTTACCTGGTGTTCTGAATAACCCTATACAAACATTTTTTATCACCACGTCTTATTACCTGTTCCATACATTTATGTATAAAACATTAGTCAATGTTTAAATAAATACTCTTAAAACCATAGTGCTAAGTCTTACATTTTAAATTAGTTAATAAATTTACTCTATAAATTTACTACGGAAAATTTGTTGTGAATTCCCTTTAAAAATATTATATTCTTCAACCAGACAGTCTAAATGAGATATATTACTTCGATAATTACCACGCGAATGAAATAAATGATACGGAACTCCGTATGGACTTTCTTGCTTCATTATATAAAAATGGAGATATTCCTCAAAAACCGTAATATATGTAAAACCAAATAATACACACTATCGGATTTGAGCAAAAATTGCGCGATACTTACCTAAGTAAAACATTTTTTGACTCATGTTTTAAAATTTTAAAATTTTATTTTTAAAGAATTAAAGTCGCCATTTATATTTATGGACCAATAAAAAATATCAATATTGGGTCCACAAGGTTCAACATTTCGTATTAAAATTTCTATTTTTGGTAAAAAATAATAATTTTATATTAGCGGTTTCACATCTTCAGGTCATCGCATTGCTATTAAATTCTTCACTTATAAATTTAGACCACTAAAAAAGGTTTACATTTACTATTAAGTCTAAAATGATAAAGATAGATAGTGTTGTTGTACAAACTCTTCCCCTAAGAGGTTAAAGGAAAAAGAGCATCAACTCTTTTTAAAGACTTCCTGATTTACTTACTATGTCATTAGAGTATTATTGCGTTAAAATTTAAATTTAATCTCTGTACAACCAAGTTATTTAGGATCTAAAATAGTAGCGTATATTTGTAAATTTCAACTTCAGTACTGTATCATAAAAGTCAATTTCATGGGAAAATGAAAATAGCCATTTTGTTTATAATCTTAATCAACGCCTAGTTACGAATTTTGATCAAAATCTTTAGGGCCTTTTTGATAAAAATCAATTGGTTTTATTTTTTCCTTTATTAAACTACTCCTAATTTTAGGATTAAACAGACACACAGAAAGACGTAATTGTAAAAACCACTTTTTTAGGTTTCAGGGGTCATGAAACGTCAACATTCATCAAAAACTTAAGTTTTATTTTTTTGACGATTATAATACTTTCTCTAAGTGTAAGATAGTGAGAAAGTAAAAATAGAGTTAGTTAAATATTTTTTTTAATAAATAGACATCCATAATCTATGACTACTTTAGCTATTTAATTAAATTATTGTGTGTTGTTTACTTAAATATGGCAAAGCATAAATATAATTAAACAAATTCTAGTGATGGATTATGTGATAACAACATCAAAAGCGATATGATTGTTTTCCATTTGGCTACGTTTCATAGGGATGGTTTGGTTGGACGGTATTTATTTTCAAACAACATTGAAAGTTGATTGACTATCAATGGGTAGTAACCACAAGTGTATCTAGTTTGAAATTCCATACGTATATATAGCGCAGGGGCTAAAAAGTGTTTTTATAAGCCAATAATTAAAACTAAACATTGTTGGTGACCCACACACACATACACTATATATATATATATATATATATATACATACATGGGCTTAGATAAATATTTTATGTTAACTTTTTATTTAAAAAATCATACATTGAGTTTTAATTCAAATACATGTAATTTCAATACTTCTATACTAATTATAAAACAAAGTGTTAGTCTTTACATTTTTTGCCTAAGATTTTTGGAACAGCTTAAGGGGGTTCAGCAGGTTTTTATGTCAAAAAAAACCCTTTACTTTTTAACATTATTTAATTTTGTACTACTTCTTAAATTTAAGTTAAGACCTTATTTTTCAAAATCCGACAAATATAAGTGAAGTTATAACACTTTTAACTATATAATGATATGTGACACGGAACGTAGTTTTACATAGATTACTGTCGGTGACCTGGCGGTCTAGGGGTAAGGTGTCAGACTTCCGTGCTGGAGTCCGGGGTTCAATCCTTGGTCCCGGCACAGATTTATCTGATTACCAAACCCTTCCTTCACCTCTGACAAGACATCTTGGGAATGTGGGGAATGCCAGGCCTCCACCGTGGTTCGGATTCCACGTTAAACTGTAGGTCCTCCATTTCATCTCACAATCACCCTACCATTACACATTAGCGTAAGTGTGTACAACCCGAACGGGTAGTAAGACGCGGTGCTAATAATAATAATGCTAATAATAATACATAGATTACTCACTTTTTCTTTGTTTCCTTATCTAACATCACATTTATATATTTTCTTAGTTATCTACAAAATTTTATACCATGAAGCTATTTTATAAGTATGATTTTGTTTTTACAGGTTGGCATTATTGCTTTTTTAGTAATACATAATTTATTTTCCATCCCATTTCTTAAAAAAAAAAAATTGTAGTGTCATCCTTTGTGAGGTTATGTATTGTTTCTAACATTTACAATATCATTCATATATATTTGTCCATACATTTGTTTATATATTTCATAACAGAATGATTGTGATGAAGTTTATTATACTATGCAGATTTTAACCTGGGAGGTTACAAGCTATTGATCAAGTGAATTAACGCAAAAAAAATTTTTTATCAAAGCTTTTATCTTAAAACGTGTGATCAATGAAATATTCTCCTGTAGAATCTAGAATTATCTTTATTACTCTATAACCTATTGCTAAATCCAAATAGTAATTACAAAATAGATGTCAATAGTAGTTAATAAAAAAGATTCTATTTTAATTCATTTGGGTGTTTTTAATTCACAAATCCTCATAAAGAATAACTTATATGCATATATTATGTTATTTTATAACTAGAGAAGTAGTAAATAAATCTGAATGGTATATTTTAACTCATGATTAATAATTTGGAAAGGTTTAGATAATTAAAATATGGACAATGTCTTCAAGAATCTAGGCAGTGACGTTAAAGGCAATACAAGTGTTATAAGTAAGCATTGGATTTGCAAAGGTAAGGACTTCCGCAAGGGCATCTTCTGTTATACCATCAGGATAAAGATCAGATCCAATGGTAAAGATTCGGTGATAAGTTCAGAGATTACGGATTCAAACATCGAGCCACAACTGCATGCAAATGTAATTAATCAAATTGTACACTGCCTATTAGGACTTTTGAATCAATTTTCTCCATGCGTGCAGCAATAATTATCCAAAGATCTTTCAAAGAGCTACGTCAACGAGCATGACATGAAACGATGGAAGGTACTCGGCCACGATCCGTTCTTGAGAGTTAGAGATAGACAATAGTTGTGTGGTCCACAAAACCCCGTCCCTTTGAGAGTTTCTGATTACCTAATTTATATGAAACTAAGAAGTTTCATAAAATCCACTAAATATTTATATAAGTAAATTAATCAGGGCAATGATCAAGTGACGTTTAGTATTAGCTTGACCAATGAAGGAGAACAATTTAAATTGGGACGATTAAGAGTTTTATGCATTTAGCTGTCAATCTATAAAATCGGAAACGTATATATTTTACAAGTGATCTCAATGAAATCACTAACAACCCACGTGACACACATTTGACAATATTCTTGAAACTGTGCGCTGACGATCCCTTGGCTAAAACGCTTAATTTCAATGGGGTTGCTTCATATAATGTTCGGAAATTTATGAAATTCCAGTACCAAAAGCAATTTGTTTCTTTTGAGGAACCCCTCGAAGTAATTAAGGATGATGTCCTCAGCCAGATGAATATCATACACCCGAGAAACACAATGTGTTATTATTTAAGAATACGTCTACAAGTCATCAAAGGTCCCATTTAATTTGAAAACTTACGTACCGTGACAGACGAAACACACGCATCCTACTAATTAGCTTAAAATACACTGGGACTCTTAGAGTATTACTCACAATAGAGCAGTGGCTTAGCAAAATAAACTTGTGTCGCTCTTCTTCCTCTTTTAGATATTTGCCCTCCAACATATTAATACTTTTCGCGTCATGGATTCTCTTGCACTTTAGCTTTCCCATAAGGAAAGAATTTCGGAAGATATTGAATAAATATATATCAGAACAGAGCAATCAATATAAAATTTAGACCTAAATGTAGAAACTTTGAATTCAGCTAACTCAACCAAATTTTAAAGTATTTCTTGGACCAGACTGTACGGGTAAAGGACTTAGTCTTCTTCTACCCAATTATTTGAACAAAAATATTTGATATAGATTATTTGAGAGAGATATCTAACAACCAGTAATTTACATTACAAACATTTAATATAAACCAGACTCTAATGAACACAGAGAAACTACCTTATACATCAAAGTATTATAGAGTATTTGAGAGCCAGTAGGAAAAGTGTTATTTTAAGATGAACCAAAACGTAGAATTAATACTTCAATAAAACTTAGTCTTGGCTAAGCTCAGGTTTTAGTATGTGTTGCCTTTGCAGTGGCTTCATTGGGTTTATCCACTAGTTTGTTAGATGGGGTATGGACATCGTGTTCAACATTTCCATAATTTCTGCTATTTTTTAAGACCAAATCGCTGAATGCGACACATCATAGCAAAATTTATATCTTAGATTATTTATTTTACAATGTTCCATAAGACCTAAATAAAGATCTAAATAAGAAAAGCACGTCAGAAGATATTGAACATAGAAACAGAACATACCAATCAGTATACAATTTGGACTTAAATTAGGTTAGGGAGAACCAAACAAATTGTAAGGTCTCTCTGACAAGATCGTGGAGGCCTTGAATTTTCTTCTACCCTATTATTTGTACGTAGTAATATTCTATATAGACTATTTTATAAATATGACAAACTATCGGCCATTTCTATTACAAGTTTTGAGTTAGACAAGCCCCATTTATTCTAGCAGAGTATTACTACCCGTTCAGGTTATACGCTGCAAGCCTAATTTTAACACATAACTTAACGTATACTAGGGATGTGTGAAGCTTCGAAACTTTGACATGGTTTCGGAATATACATAAGCCTCTATTTGGTATGAAAAAATCCAGCTTAGACAATTACGAATATTCACAAATAATGATATTGGAAGCTATAATACTCAATTAATGATTAATTATCGTAATTTTGAGCTGTTTAAAATTAATAAGGATATGAAAATTTCTAAATTAGTTGTATTCTAAGTAGTGGTAATAAACTGATATATCTTAATAAAACCACATATTACAAAAAATTGTGCAATAAAACCTTTTCCAACTAAGTTTTAGGGCATAAAGATGTATTGATGGCATTTATAGTATGTTTAAAGCATACAACAAACAAAACTATAATCAATTATAAATTGCTTCAAATTAAAAAAGGGATTTCGTACATCCCTACGTGGATATATAAAGATATTTTAGAGTTTTCGAAATTCAGTAGGAAACGTGTTATTTTAAGATGCACACGAAGGTAAAAGAAATAAATTTATTATCTATTTATTCTTGACTAAACTAAGGTTATAGGGATTTGTGCAAAATATTTAAAAAAAGTTTCCCAGCAAAATTTTTGCAAAATTTATCTTCTATATTATGGAATGAGAGTACAATGTGTATCCGCTTCAGTGGCCACATGGTCTAAGATCCTACTCTCGCAATGGATTAAGCTAGACTAGACTGACGATGACGGGAATATCGGGGTTCAAACCTTGGTCAGGTGCAATTAAGATATTGTTTTCCGAAATTTGTATTTTACTTTCTCTCTATGCTAATCCAGGTATACTTACTCTAAATTAAACCTACTTTGCCCATTACAGATTAGTGTAATTAATATTTAATACTCTCCAAACCGGTGGTAAGACGCGTGATAATTAAAAAAACAACATACTTAGCGATTGGTTACTATTTAATTTGCACCAACCATGTATAATCCAATGTTAGGGTTTTTATTGAGATACTCTCCTTATCAGAACCAAACTTGATACTCTCTGCCACATCTCCGATGATACCTGATGACTAGGGAAGTGATTTGAACTTATTACCAACCCCCTCCACCCCCTACACACCCGCGTAAACCACGTCTTACAATGGCCCATTCAAAGTAGGCAAGTACCGCAAACTGTTATCTGTGAAGGCGAACCCGTATTTAGTCTCTTGATGGGAGGAAGCAATCGTGGACCACAATAGTGCTCATTAGACCCAGGCCTCTATTGTGACAATCAAAACGAGTTTCGTTGAAATAAGCTGCCTTTAGAACTTTATTTACTAGACGTGGCATTATACTGGGCATGGCGTACCACGAGTTTAGACTCGAATTACGATTCAAGCATCGTTAAAAAAATATAATAATTGATTTCATAGGTTTTTGATTTTTGTTTTTAACCAACTGACACCAAAATGTATCTAACACTTTTGGAACAGACATAAAACATATTCCATCCTCACAGTAAAAGGAGAAACCTGAGCTTCACCGATAATAAATCCAATTACTGTATTGGGCATCGAAATTATGACCTTCAGCTTAAGTAGGTAGACTCACTATAAAGGAGCTTTTAATTTGTCGAACTGGTTTTATTAAATATGTATACTTTAACAAGAGATTCATTGAGGGGATTAATATATGGGTAGGCGAAAGGAGGGTAGGTTGAGGAAATAAAACTTTATTAGCGTTGAGTCATATTAGAAAAATTCCAACATTGATAAACTACAACACGAATAAACACTTTAGTGTATCTACCTGGGTCTACATTTTAGCCTCAACCTCCCCATTATTAGTAATCCAAACTATTTATATCTCGATACCTCAGGCCAGTGGCTTTAAAACCTCTTAGTCACACGTATCCTCTAACCAGGGAACAGCTTATTCACGGACCCTTTGTTGTAGAGTGAATTATGAAAGAAAATAATTATTTTTCAATAAAATATAGGGCTAAATTAGTCATAGTTTCTATTATTGCTATATTTTTTTAATGTTAGAGTAATTACAATATAAATTAAATTAAAATAAACATAGGTATTGTATTTGTACATTTTAAGCTATAATATATTTTAAAATAATTACAATATTAATTAAAATTAAAAAAAATTAATAATCAAATAGCCAAGCTATTATTTATGATTTTAGTAAAGATTACTCCATATAAATATCATATTCTCAAAATTTAAAAATGACTCCTGGACACGGGATTGGAGCCCGGGACCTATGGCTTTATACGCCAATTCTCTTACCACTGAGCTATTCAGGAATCGTCCCATGCTTATGGTCATTCTTCACTCATATTTTAAGGCAGAGTCTATGATGGACGTGCAGAAATCGTCGGCTACAAATGTGTAATTTTATTAAGATCACAAGCTATCAGATAACGCAGCCACCTTCGACTCGATAGTTTGCTTATCTGATAGCTTGTGATCTTAATAAAATCACGCTTTTGTAGCCAACGTTTACGCACGTCCTTTATAGACTCTGCCTTAAAATATGAGTGAAGAATGACCCGGGGAACAGGAAGATTCCTGGATACCTCAGTGGTTAGAGCACTGGCCTACTAAGTCAAACGTCCCCGGTCCGATTCACATGTTCAGGTTTTATTTTCCAATTTTCAAAAATTAAAATAAATGTGTTATATTTGTAGATTTATAATCACTTATTGATAATTATGTGAAGAATGGAATTTATGTATGATTCAACACTATGTATATTTTAATGTCGCTCTTTTTATACCACAAAGAGCAGAAAAGACTTGATCGCACAAATAAGGGTTTGGAAAAGGTATAAAACCTTTCAGTGCATTTTATAAAAGTTATTTATGTTGGCTAGCTAGAAAACTAAAGTAAAATTAAAAATGTCCAAGTTATCCCCTCCAAGATGTGGAAACAAGAGGTGTGACCAAACTTCCCCATTTTTCGGCTTCACTTTCTGCCCGGGCTTGAATATTGGAAGGCATTGCCATTGTTTTTAATACATACCAGTTATTTACCCGAGTTTTGGGTAAATATATCCGTGTGGAGTTCCGTACCATCTATTTTATTTCTTCTTATCCAGTTTTAAATAAAATACAAAACATATAACCAACATTTCAAAATTCCAGTTTCCAAGTGCACATATTCGTGCACAGGAGCTACAAAATTCAGACCTCTGCATGTGGTAGATATCTTATAATTATCATGAAAGATAAACAAAGAAACTCTATATTTTATTAATATAAATTAAATTAGTCCCAATGAAGGGTTTGTATGTTGTAAAAGTTCCTTCTTATGAATATTGGCATTCATGTTCATATTCACATAAAGGAGGTGGGGCCGTATGAACAGCGCTTCATCATGGATGTACAGTACCAGCTAGTATTTATAATAGGGACTGTACCACACACAGTATAAAAGTTGAACAGTTCGTTAAAATGAACGTGTTTACTTAAAAGTTTCACACCATTTCTAATTCTCTGTCCTACAAAGGGTGCAGGAGGGAAAGGGGGAATGGTCTTCATCTGTATTGCGCTTACATTGAAAAGTTTAATCGAGAGGGAAGGACAGAAAAAAAAAAAATTCAATGTGGGTAAAATGTTTATTTTCAGTTTCGAAAGGAATTGGGCTACTAACGTCAACACACGGTTCAATGAGTAATTTGGGAATGTAAAAATATTGTTAATTCCTTTGAGCCGTTTCAACGAAAGCGAATGGAGTTTTATGTATGAAGGAAAAAAAAATTCTCACAAATAAATGTTTTGATAACAATTTTTATGGTATTTTTAAACAATGTCTTACTACCCTTCTAAATTATACCCACATTGATTAAAATAGTGGGGTAGAGATGATCAATTAAAAGAACTAGCCTAAATTAGCGGTCGAATAATTTAAGGCGTCATTATCGTGTTAGACTGGCCCACTAAAGACGAGAAGATCGATGTTCATATCTTTTGAAGGTGGTATTACCTAAATGATTTCCCACCTTCACGAAAATTTAAATATATTTCCTCTAAAATGCCTCCCTCCTCATCCCTACTCCAATGGAGAAAATATAAATGCGCATATCCTGAACTGCTAGTAAAACGCAGTGAAGAAATAAATAAAAAGTATTAATATAATTATACCCAAATTTGCATTGAGTGAACATCTATATATGAAAAAATACCTTCAGTACACTCTGCCAGGATTTGAACTGACATCCCTTTCATCAGCAAGCTAGTTTATGTGATTCAATTAAGTGAAATATTATAACCCGAAATTATGAATCAAACACTCTACCTTTAGCTTTGTGCGCAAATGCTTGATATGTGCTTAACATCTGTCCTGCCTGCCCATTAATATGTTGGCGAAGTGTTGTTTGAAACATTGCCAACCGCTTATATCATTACGATTTATCCACTAGGGAATTTAGTTTACACTTTCAGAACTAATTGAATATAATTTACTCACGTGATTTATAAACAAACATTTTTCTAGAACAGACGTAATACCCATCAATGTAAAATGAAATTTCAAAGACTTTTTCTGTTCTATTAATTGAACCTAGTCCACTTTGATCAAGAGAAAATGGGGCTAGCAAATCAGCTAACGTTTTTGAAGGATGTGCCAATGAGTGTATTTGCTACAAATAAAAATTATCTTTGTTTAGATTATTTGGAGTTTTTATTCTTTTTATTGTAAGAACCACGTCTTGCAACGCATTTGGGCTAAACGCTTTTGTGCTAGGAATGAGGAAGGCTTAATTAAAGTGAAGAGAAAGTGGGAAAACATTTTGGAAAACAACCTCAGTACACCCTATCGGGATCCAACCATGATCTTCCGTCATCGTAATTTAAGAGTCGTACGTTATATTATGTGGCAACTAAAGCAGGTCTTTGATATTTTGTTTGATTACATTGTTAGAGATCTTGAAAAATGTGTTATATCTAATACCATAATTCTAGCATTTTTAATATATTTAACTTTTTATTCATTAAAATTATAGTGAAAGTTTATGAATTAAATCAAAAGCCTGTTTGATCATAGGGTCATGATATTAATGTCAGACTGCAAGCAGTGTGGGACCGGCACGCTTGTCATTTGTCTGCGATTGCACTCTCTCTCCATCCATGTTTTGCAGGTATCCAGTCGGTCTCACAGCTATGGTGGGATTAGAGGATACAAGGGGGAACGCCATAAAAATTAAATTGATGCACATAGATGAATCTGGGCTGATTTCCTTCTAATACAGTAGCGTAGTCTAAAATGGAGGATTCATTACTCTTTAACTGTGTCCCCTTACACACGGTTGACTGTTAGCGAAGGAGCTCTCGAAAGAGTAGAGTCTAGCCAAGTGAGTGGACCAGCGTGTCCGGGAGTGGGCAGCGTGTTCAGTGAGAGGGTCAGCATGTCCAGAGAGTGAATCGGTGACTCTAGCGTTCGTGTAACGTGGGTGCGTGCAATGTGTCGTGTAAAATCTTAGCTCCCAACAAGCGTGTCCGGGTGTTTGTGTATCTCGGGTCAGTGCGGCGTATGTGGACTAATGTGTCTGTGACCTGAGGAGGACATGCGTGACTGACACGGGTAATATATATAATGATTGTTATTGTGAAATGTGTTGATATTTAACATTCTTAGTGACTGACTTAAATATTTGAAGAGTTATTATGTGTTTTATAGTAATAATTTTTTTTATTTAATTTATTCCTATTTTAAGTTTTGTCGATAATTTTAAATAATTCAGTGACTTAATTGTAGTTAAATCAGAGTATGTGTTGTTTTATTTTAATAATCAAAATCTTGAATACTCCGTATGTATTTCAATCGTGTTTAATCAGCAATACGTCACAATATTCTGAAAGGAACTAATTGTTCACACAGTGACTTGTGAAATGCCTGCGAATCTCAGTTCACACGTGCGTGGGTTAAAATATTATTTTCCTCTTAGATACCAATGCTTTAAATAATTGAGATTGTAAATCTCTAATATAGTTAAATGTAAATTTAAACTGAGGTTATTATACAAAATTAAATAAAAAATAATTCTTCATCACCATTATCATCATGGACAGCTTCCAGCCACTAGCTGTGTTTGTTTATAACCTGAGCCTCTCCACCAACTTATTTACTACCACATTTCTCTTCCTCCACCTTGGCCCAGTCCTCTCAAAGTATAATTATTATCTTTAAACGACATATCACAAACAAATTTTTCAAACACACATCGTACCCTATTACCCATCATTGTTAACTTCATATTCACACTAATGGAATGAGAATTGTCAAGTTAGAACAAGAGTAAGTTTACTCATATTTGTGTGGAGGAAGAGTGTAAACCAATTTAAGGTAAAAAATGTAGCTAAGGAAAACCAGCCAGTTTTTGATACCAAGCTTCCTCATCACTAGCAAACAACACAAGACGTGACGGATGACTTTGTCCACGTGCCAGCCATTGGGGTTTTGAGGCATGATATCTGCCCGAGTAAATATTCGACACCTAATTCAGAATAAAGAGTAAAACTTTTGGAAAGATTATTTTCATATTTATTTTATAATTTAACTACTGCCTACTTCAAAAATGCTTTAATTTTTCACAGAGCCTTAGAAAATTTCCTAGAAACTTGCTTCCCAATTTATTTTGTTCTCAATTTTATATAATTTCATTTCGAAAATGTCACTTCAAAGCGAAACCTTAAAACACAAACCCACAAAAGGCTTGTTGGGCTAATTTTTTTTTAGTTCCGCTAATCTCACACTCAAAAGTCGTCCTTTTTCTATGTAAATCCCTTACCCGACGGGGGATTTCTCTATTCCCCCACATTTACCCGTTTTCTTTTCACTACAGATTACGCTGACAGTAACAGCCTTTACTACTCTACCCACTTTCATCACAAAGCTAATTATTTTTTATGTGGAGTAGAAAAATTTTCTAACAAAAGAGGTCGAAGGGGTCTCTTTTGTTATTAGTGCCGTGTTTCTTTCGCCGCTGTCAGGAAAGCTACTGGTCACGCCCACCCACTTTCTCTACTTTCATTCCTCGATGTGGACCTTATTTATACTTCAGCATCCCACAAATCTAGCATTTTATTCTCTTTCACCTATATTTTATATAATCTTATTTATTGAATTAAAGCTCTGATTTTTTTTTTATAATTCAGAGTATAGTCAACAAATTGATATATTAGATAAAAGAAAACTTTCTTTTATCCTCACAAAGCTCTTGTTAGCATACATACTAGTTTATTTTTAAAAAAGGAAAATTATTTAAAAGCATTAAAAAAATATCACATTGTAGTGCGCTGTTTTGATTATATACAATCTTAACAACATACAAGCATACATACATTTTAATGTTATTATAAACTATATACATAATAATGTGATAAGATATGTTATTATTTTTAACATAGATGCCATATTCCAAATTGCTACTTATATCGCAAAAGAAGATACGTAATATTTTCACCCTCTTCTTAATGGCACAGACGTAACTGATCCTTGACTAATGCCATCTGGATCAACTTAGTTTATTCATGAATCAAGACAAACATTAACACTATAAATAACCAAATAGTTCTTAGATCTGTGAAGGACTTTCATAATTTTACATAATTTGTTAATATCTAGTCTGGGAGAAAACAGTTGTCCAAAAAATTCCCTTATTCCCTTGCTTACCAAAAGTATTATTAATACTAGAAGCTATTTTTCGTGTAGTTACTTTCATCTATCCAAGGAAAGCAGGTAAATCAACAAGTTCATAAAGTATGATCATTATTTCTGGTCAAACAAATTAATTTCTAAGCCTGATTGTATTGAATTGTACTTCCTAATCAAAACATTATGTTTAAAAACTATATTACTTGTATATTTGGCTATCAAAAAATACCAAGCGACACAAATACTTTATAAAATATACATCAGGGATTTCACATATGTTTGAGTACCGTTAATCCTATATATATATTTATTCATACATATATACATATATTACATCCATTACTGTTTCCATCCTAAGGTCCGGGCCAGCTTTTTATTCAATCTATAGATTCTTTCACTGCTGGATCGATAGGCTTGTCGTAGCATATATATATCCCTCACACACACTCCATCTCTATCTCTCTCACACACACATACACACACACACACACACACATATATATATATATATATAAAGCATATTGATCTTTAGAATTCTTTTATTGCCAGTCATACTTCCTACCTGTTAAGGTTATACGCATTTTAAATACTAATATTTATATTTAAACAACATAGCTTAAGACATAACACCATATCTTACCATGCATTATATCAGATATGGAAAACAGGAATACGAACAAACAAATAATTACTTTCTTTTCTACTTACTTTACCTTAATTAATAATAGGTTTCTCAAATAGTAAAATAAGATTTTATTTAAATACTATATATAAGAAACATTTTCTTCCTCGATATTACATTTGAATTGTTTATCCTTTATGTCAATCATTCCCTTTAAATATTCTTATTAATTTGTCCGAATATTCTTACTATTCTTATCTTTATTTCTATTTTTATATTTGGTTACCACCGCTAGGAAGTTGCGTAGCGCCTTTCCCACTACCTGCTTAAGAGTTCCGATTTAACGAAAGCTAGGTCGAAGGATTGATAATTAACGACCAATTTTATTTCAGAAACAGCCGTTACCTCTTTGTCCAGTGGCGACATAGGGAATTGTGAATCGTGTTTCTCTTCTCATTGGAAAGGACACATTTTGTTTGTTCATTTTATTTGTTATCCCCCTTTCCTCTACCTGATCTTATTTGTAATATTATGTACCATAGATAGTAAATCTAGTTATACATATCCACTTAATAAATATTAGATATTTTTATATTATTTTAAAAGAAAAAATATTAATTTTGGCTTCTTATTATCTGTCAAGGTTATACTTTTATGTACTAATCATGCAAAGGAGTTGGAATGTGAAAGGTTTAAATTAGACCCACGTTTGTGAGGAGGGAGAGTGGAAAACCATTTTGGAAAATCCACTCTAAATACACCCCACCGGAATTAAAACCACGATCTCCTCGTCATCGTCAGTCTAGTATTTTGGGAGGGTAACGCCATATATCATTCAATCATGAAGCAATTAATAATTATGTTATATATTATGGTTTAAAGACTAGTACTTATAATATATAAATATCCTCTCTTATTGAGGTAAATCAATTATATCTTTAGTATGTAATACAATCCCTAGCAACAAAAATAATATAATTATATCCTTAATATTTAATAGACGAAGCGGTTTATTTCAACAATTATTCCTGGAATTCTTATAAATAGATGCTCATCATTTTTTAATTTATCCACAGCTTATAGGCCTATATCAAGGAAATGCCCAAACATGAAAATTTTAACTTCATAAACATTCAAATACGCTGCTATTACATAAAACGGCAATCTCTAGAGTTCTACCAAATTGATTTTAATTTTTGTAAATGATAGTATTTCCTTAATGGCTTGTATCAAAGTTTTTAAATTAGCAAATAGTAAGGATGAAATTTACTAAACCGATTTCCGCGTTTATTGTAACAATTTTTTTAATTAAAGCTTATACATTGAAAATGATATGATGGATTAAGTTCCTAATTCTACAAATCATATATTTAAATTTATATAATCAAAAGGTTACACATAGAAGATCTTATGCAAAATTTACATATGACGGGTCAACGGACCGTCTAGAACCATAGTAATCTATCTTTGAAAGTGTTGGGTTGAAAATTTGTCTTAAATCGTCAGATGAGATCAAAAGCCTCAAATTAAATTTTGGTGACAAAATATATATTATGTATATATTTTATTTAAGAAGGTAGTAATTTTTATTTGACGTACTGTATTTATATGTAAAGAAACGCCGTAACATATTGGGTATTATCTATTATTTATGAACCCGTCAAACTTTTATCTTCTTTTTAAAAAACGTCAACTTGTATATTTCAACCTATTTTATATATCTTCTACATTTTAGGAAGCTCTACTGTGTTCAGGTTTTGAGGCTCAGTTTGTCTTTCCCTTTCTCACCTATACTTTTCGTTATGCCTATCCATTTCTACTTTACCTTCACACATACTTCTCTCAAATCCTCCCCATCTCTCTCTTTCCCTCTTTCAGCTTTATCCTGTTGTAAATCCCACTGTGGCATCATCCTCCCCATAGTAGTATTGCTGCTATACTGGAGCGACGAAGCGAGTTTTCAAAAGTATCTTTGCGTGAAATCGGCTCCAGGCGCAAACAATATTTTACTTTTTTACTTTGGAAGTTAAAGGGAATATTTGAATGTGAGTTTGAGCTAATTGTTGGTCAATTATAGATTTTAGTGTCAATCTTGAATGCAATGTATCTACACATAATCAAATGATCCATACAGATAAAAATATTTACCATTCGTTTGCCCTGAATGGTGCCTAGTTTAATTTTTATGGGTCCAACTATGTTATAACTTAGGATATATGGTTATGCAAGGGCACGCGACATGATGCCTTTGATTCGAATTCTGACCGGCTCAAATCTGCACCCAGATCATTCTCAAAAAGCGTGTCTTACTCAACCAACGTTAATTGTAAGGTTATTGTTTCAATTGAATCAATATAGATATGAAAATAAAATGACGTTTGTATTAAATTTATTTTTTGATATACTTAAATTGATTAACTATGCAAAATACATATTGTCTTTATATCGTCATGATAAAAAATAGTTGAAGTTCCTATAGGAGTAATTGTGTCACATCTGTATGGATTTACAGCTTAAACGCCCGCCGAAGTTGTTAATACAACTCCTTACACCTTGACTGCTAAATCATGCGTCGGAGTGCTTCATGCATCTCCTTACACCTTGACTGCTAAATCATGCGTCGGAGTGCTTCATACATCTCCTTACACCTTGACTGCTAAATCATGCGTCGGAGTGCTTCATGTATCTCCTTACACCTTGACTGCTAAACGTGCGTTGGAGTGCTTCATGCATCTCCTTACACCTTGACTGCTAAATCATGCGTCGGAGTGCTTCATGCATCTCCTTACACCTTGACAACTAAATTATGCGTCAGAGTGATTCATACTGATCATACATCTGCTTACACCTTGACTGCTAAATCATGCGTCGGGAGTGCTTCATGCATCTCCTTACACCTTGACAACTAAATCATGCGTCGGAGTGCTTCATGCATCTCCCTATACGTTTAGTGCTAAACGTGCGTTGGAATGCGTCATACACCTCCTTACACTTTTACTGTTAAAACATGATTGATCATTCTCAAGTTACTCCTCCTCACGGGATATTATGAACCCGTGACGCTCCAGGTAGTTCGCATCAATAGCAAGTCAAACTTGAACACTTTTTATCTTATCAGAAATAAAAATTTACTTTCTCCAAAACACAATCGTGAAGCCCAGTGGGAGGGGTATTTTTTACCGGACATTTTCTTTAACAATAGCTGAGATTTTAATGTCAGCGTAATAACCAAAAACCAACCATTTCTTTGCTCCTATGTCTTTTTAGAAACTGAAAAGAGCAGCCAAAAATGTCTTAGTCAAGAACCGAGAGCTCATAATATATGATAGTAAATTTGTTATAGTACAAATAATACAATCTGTCGAGGTTAGTCTGTTACATTTCAGTATAAACCGAGGGAAAATGGTATATAT
>CABFOV010001042.1:45412-67231 GCA_902141375.1 Timema poppense
TATATATATATATATATATATGTAGTTGCACATGATGTTCCTTAACAAATACTTGTCAGCGATGTATCACAATTAATATATAAAATATTGTGTGTAACAATTAAATGTAATATGTTATATTAGCTCAGTTTATGATAATATCTATTGAAACACATTGGAGAATCACTTATTCACACCAGAAATCGGATGGAGTATGTGTTAAACACTCGAGCTGTCAAAGCTTTGGTTGGAGATGGACAAATCCTTCCAACTCAATTGCCATTATTTATATTAATTCTTCAGAAGCTAATCAGATCTAAAGTTATTAGTAAATCTAACCTAATTAACAATAAGATGTATTTAATTAGATTCAACCCAATATAATCGTTTGTAGGGTAAGTGAAACTTCTTCGCAGCCAAATAGAATATATTTAAATCTGGCACTGAGCTATAAACTGACGCACGTCAATCCAGGGCCATTAGGTCATATACTAAGTAAGGATCTGAAACAAGGTCACTAGGATGGATATGATCACGTGCCGCTAGAATACATTCAATCTTAATATTACGAGCAAGAAGACTTGAGACACGAGATCAGCAGTTTGACATGTTTATAAGCTACCCAATAACGGCACTCTATCAGTATGTGCACCACAAAATGTAAAATCCACTTCAGAGGTAGACTTTCAATTCAAAAATATTTTTTTTAAATGTCTTGTGTGAAGGTGTTTTCTTTTACCTTTATTTTGTGTCAGAGATTTTTTACTTGGCTATATATTTGAAGTGGTAATAAATAACTATTAAAAAAGAGGGATTCCAAATATAAATATTATGTATGGATTTGGAAACCTGCATCATTGACGAAACTGATAGTAAATTATTAGAAGGATTTTAAATGTGGTGCTACAAAATTAAGTTGAAAATACTATGGGTTGAGATGGCAAAAAATACAGAAGTGCTAAGAAAATCAAAATAAGAAAGGAAAATTTGAAATGGGGAACAACAAAGAAGAGTTAAAATTCGAGTCTGAAAACTGAAAGTTTACCAGGCTAATTATAAAAGTATATGTTGAGGGATTTATTCAGCAGAGATACTAAGACTAGAATATATGAATCGGATAGCTAATGATGTTTGTAAAAGAAGGTATCAAGATGTTATATTATATTTTGCCCAGAACAGGCAGAAGTGAAGAGCTTTATCAAACCAATTGCAAGATTAATTACCTATGATAACTATATATGAACTTAATAAATGTTATTAAATCTGTATGAGGTATAACTTTCATAATAGTCATCTGTCAAGTAATAAAACTTTTCAGAGACTACAACATAATTGTTAATTTAAAAAACGAGTGTCAGACGGTGGTATGTCAATCACCACTTAGACTGGCAGGGCACCCAAAGATTTTCCTTAGTAAATAATATCAAAGAGTATGGAGAGTTTTGAGACCCACAGCATTATCTGTACCATGCTCAGTGACTATAAGAGACTTATTGAAGATTTAAGATTCCTCCAGATGTCTGCTGGTCATTGTCATTTTTGACCCACTGTATTATTTATCTATGAATCTGGACTCATTAGAGATGCGGTAGTCAATTTTCATAGCAATCAACACGAGGATGAAGAAAGTTCATGTGCTTTTCTTCAACCAAGCCACCAACGAACGTCAAGTTCGTAAAAATCTGTGATCGGGAATAAATGGGAACAATTTAATCGAACAAGTTTTTCTTGATGAAATATTAACGGGATAATTCTATGTTCTGAATAATCAATTGGATGGGTGGTTGGATAAATTCCTAATTTATCTGATATATCGCAAGTAGGCTATGTAAGATAGTTCATCACTATTCCTTAGTGATCAAATGAATAGCTAGAAACATCTCTAATGAGTTATTATTTTACAAATTAATAAGATACACAAGACCTATTGGCTGGCCTGCTCACTTCCCATACTTAAATGCATCAAATTTTATTTGAAAGCCTTTAATTGTACAACGTCCTTTGTAAGTGTTGTAATAATTCACCAATAATTTGAACAAGACTTCAAGCGAATCCAAAAAAGGCCTTGAATATATTAATGGGCAATAAAGTCTATAGTACGACGAATGAATGCTCGAAATAAGGTGTAAGGTGATCATTATGATTAATAGAAAGCATAAATGGCTATAGCTCGTAAACAAGTTATTGGAGCACAAAATAGTTTTAATTTATTTTTTTAATTCCCTGGTATCACCCCTGAAATAGGCCCCAAATATTAAGGTACATCCAATACATACGAATACACAGTCTCTAAATTATATCTCTTAATTTGTTTGCCTTCAGCGCGCTTTACTGTCCGTTGGGGCTATACGAATACAGTTATAAAAAAATACATATTTTAAACAAATATACATTCCATCATATAACTTTTTTTGTTTTAGGTTATACAATTAATATTGTAGGTTCATTAGTATCCATATTGTGTATTAATTTATTGTAGGGCCATTTGTAGGCTTTGTACTGGGTTATTAAATTACTATAGTAGGTCATTAATACATTTTATATTAATTTATAATATTAGTGTCATAGGTTACTAGTACAGTTTGTTTGTTTTAAACTATTAAATTACTAGTGTAGGCCTATTTGTACTTTATCTCTGTGTGAAGTTTTTAAATTATCGTCGTTGATCCATTTGTACATGTTTGTATTATATAATTAGTTTAACTTTGTGGGCTCATTAGTGCATTATGATTGCATTATATTTTTAATAAGACAATTTAAATTCATGTAAATATACAATAAAAAATAGGTGAAACGTTTAATTTAAACATAGAAACTATTCCGCAAATATATGTACACGCTTGTCCAACTAGAATGAAAAGATACCAGTGGAGTATGGGTATATTACTATGTGACGTCAAACTTACTACTGACATGTTTTCTATTGTCGAAGAAGTCCCTTGCCAAATTGACTCTCAGCTCCCCAAAGACACCCATGTCTCTTGAGAGTAAGGAGGGAAGACTTACTGCTTGCTCAGTCGATAGCACCACGACGCTAACGTCACTCCTCTGATATTGGAGGCATCGCTACGTATCATTCTCTCCGTCGCAATCCAAACCAAGCTAAAAGGGAAGACATGAATTAAAGAGATGCTCCACTTTTTTAAACTTTCTTCTTCAAAATATCAATATTTTAACTTAATATATATTCACGTCTTAGGTGAGATACTCAGCTGTCAATTACGATAGATGCTATCAATACTTATAAAAACACCAATAATATAGTTAAATATTATAAATTTTGACCATAACAAATTAAGTTCAATTCCTAAAAGGTGCTTCAATTGTACATTCTAAGAAAATCAAGGCTGAGCTTGATATTATGGTACCCAAATTTGTGGGAACGTGGAATAAATGTTTATTTTTTTGACGTGATGGAGATGTCGAAAGTTTATTCCTAGCTAGTGGTAGAGATTATGTTCAACTATTCCACCCCCCAAATGCTGGCACATTTTTGAAACACTACATTCCTCATCTAGTGTACATTAGCTTATTTATTTGAACAACCCGAACGAGTAGAAAGTATGAAGTGTTTTAGATCAAAACCTAGTGACTTAACCATAGACTAACAAGAGTTTGGTAAAAAGTTTAAAAAAACAATTACAAATTCTATTATTTGTCAAAATTTAATATGCGACTATTTGGAATACCATTTCTTAAAGAGACACTATATTTGAAAACAGTTCATCACTGTTTGAATCTTTCCAAATGGGGGTATTTTAACTTCGTAATAAATGAACTGCACAATGTATACTATAGATGAAACTAATATGTGGTCTACTTGTTGAAATCCTCTAGAACCCATGTTGTAGAAACCAAGATTCTTGAAGTGAGTTTTATGTATTAAAATACGTTCCATTTCTCTCCTTGACTCTAAGGGAATCATATCAAGAGGTTTTTAGAAAATAACAAAATTTGGTTGCTCTGCGGTCTAGTTATTTTTCTTTTAGTAATAATCTCATAGAAATTTTTATTTACATAAGATGAATAGTTTTGTTACAGTTGTGTTTCTATGATCTAATGTATTAGATCCATTTATAATAGTATCGATAAATCATTCTAAAATATTAGTATTAATTTCACTCTTTCTTTTTTTACAGAAGGGAACATTATAGGTCTATAATTATAGAGAGCATATGTGTTCGTAAATATGCTTGGAACTATTAATTGTAATAGCTAATTTACCCGCCTCGGTGGAGTAGTTAGCTAACGCGCAAGTCGTGTTGAGATAAGACTGCCGAGGACGGGGAGATCAATGTTCGAATATTGGTCGAATTAACTAGGGGTGATTTTTCCTAAATGGTTATCCACTCTCCTTCCAAGCAAATGCGAGCTCAATTACTCTAAATTCATCCTTTCCAATTCTTAATCTATTAATGTAATTATTACTTAGGCGTGTAGCCCGAATGGGTGGTAAGACGCATTGCTAAAAAAAATCCAATTTGATGTTATACAAATTGATTTATTTCCCATTTTACCAGTTTTGAATAAAGACATTTATTTTTTACACTGACATATGAAATAACATTTTTGCTTTCTAAATAAAGTTATATAATACTACAGTAACCTCACTTTATTAATATTTTCTCTTTAAACTATATACATCTTCAAGTTTACAAGTTAAGTTTAAAAATTTTACTCTAAAATAATCTTTTTATGAGTTTGATCCCATCTGATGGATAGTAATATACAGTCCAAAATATATTCATTCATATACAATCAGTTTTCGTATAGCTTAAATATTATAAATACAACTAATTAAAGAAAATTGTTTCCAAAGATACTCATAGAGTTTAAATTATAAGGCTTCCAACTATAATTATGTATTATAAAGTAAAGTAGGTAAGTTACCGAAACCTAGGTTGGGGTTTTGGATGGTAACGTTCGATTTTCTTCAAAAATCAGCCATTACCATTTTGTCCAATGGCAGAAATGTAATGTGTGAACCGTGTTTTCCTCTTTATTGTAAAAGTCGTAATGTAATTTTTCTCTTCATGCGTTTCCATTCGCCATTCCTGTACCTTCTTCCAAATATAATCAAATTATCATTACGTAAGTAATTAAAATGTACTTTAATTTAGTAACATGATGCAAAGTAATACTGTGCTGATATTTTTTGGGAACATAACAAGGGAGGGGGAGGTTGTGGTCATGAGGAATCTCTAATGTGTAACTAATATAGAAATGACATCTTTGTCTACGAATCAGTCAAAACCTAACTTTAATTTATTTGGTTAAGACAAAGTGAAGTGCCTGAAATTAACACTAGAATGTGTCTTAAACAAACATAAGAAGTATGTGTGTTAATATGTTGTTATTAATGTACAGTTTAATATTTCACTTTGGATCTAAAGTTGAATTATCTACAGTAATTTATCTTTTTATATAAAGTTGATATTTTAAACTTAGCAATCAAGTTAGACAGAAAACGTATTAATATTATAAATAAAAATACGTTATATTCGTAGAGAGTAATAGTTGTCAACGCGGTTTAAGACTTCAGTCTAGTAATATATGTAAAAATTTAAGAAAATATGTCCTAGGTGTTTGTTCAATTTACTATGAAAATAAATTCAAAACACTTGATATAGTATAGTAAACTAAATACATTTGAAATACACCTAATGATTGAAAACCTATGTATAGTACATATGAAATACTTCAATATAATTGGACAACGCATTTAACAATAATCGTGAAATAACGATCCAGACAGACAGATTGACCGACAAAATTCAAAATTCTCAAGATAAAACCAAATCTCTCTTCGCTTGGGTTTGTGAACGTGGTTTCCATTTCTATCGGTGATCACAGCTTTGGCGCGCACACAGAAGAGAGTAAGGATCAGATACAGGTGATCGATACAGAAAATATACAACCGTATGACGGGCTAGCCACAAAACATTGATCTTTCTTACAAGCTGTTTCAAAAATATGTGAGCGATTCTCGTGCTCAGGTTTGACTTTCAGATTCTCGTGCTTAGGCTTGACTTTCAGATGCTCGTGCTTAGGCTTGACTTTCAGATTCTCTTGTCACGTTAGGGGCAATTGGTTGGTCATAGCTCAATGGCATTGGAAAATAAAATTGTCTTAGTATAACATATTAATTTTATACTAAGGGATTATTATTAGTGATACCAAGACTTAGAAGAGAGAAACATACTTACAATACTTTAAAAGTATGATTATTATTTACATCCATTGTAAATACTAATTTCATTTTATTATATATATACAATATTAAGAAACCAAATATATAGTTCTTAGGTCATGTATATCAAGTATAATTTAAAAGAATTTGTAATATTTTTAAGATGAATGTCATTTGGAATCTGATATTAACGAACTCTAGATGTTCAGAATATTTAACTATAAATAAAAACTTCAATCAAAATTAAACACGGACTTTGGTTTAATTTTTATAGTATAAAGGTAAACATTTTTCTATTTTATTAATAAAATAAAATTAAAACTACCTAAGTAGATGTGAAACGAAAAATATATTAACCATCTGAAGGGTTTTAATATCTTTGGAGCCATTATTATATTAATTTAATTATACACGTCAGTAGTGTAATTATCTCAGTTTTGATGATCACTTGAATTAGGAAGAAAATAAATTAATATATTAGAGAAAAGGAAGCTATATCAGACAGATCACATATATGACATACGTTATTTATAATATAAGAACAATGGATATTCAAGGAAATTAGAGTTTTAATATAAGTGTACCCTCTTTTGTATGTTGGGAGAGTGGGAAACTATTTACGGATATTGACATGAGTTAATTTGGAAAGCATTTGAATATCTATCTAGTAATCACCAGTAAGCCAGACAGGCCAGGCTAACGCCTTTGCACATGGAACCAACAGCACAGGTAGTTAGTAAATTTTATAAAATATATATTAATATTTTAATACAAAGAGTAGAGCTTATAAAAATAGCCCATAATGAACGTTATTTAGATATTTTTTTATTTCAAGTACTTAACGTGCATTATATGAACCTACTGTTTATATCAACATCCAACTTATGTATAAACCCGCATTGGTGGTTAACTAGCTAACGCACTAGTTTTGTGTTGATTTAGACTGATGAGGACGGGAAAGATAGAGATTCGAATCTCGCTTGGGTGAACTTAGATGGTTTTTTCCCAAATGGTTTTCCACTCTCCCTCCACTCAAATGAGAGTTCACTTCCTCTATTTTCAACATTCCCAATTCATAGCCCATTGGCGTAATTAGTACTTTAGCCTATAATCTGAAAGGTTACTAAGACGTGGTGCTAAGAATTATTATTATTATGAACTAACTTTAATCTATAATGTATTTTAAACCAAGTATACACCCCTTGATTTATCACTGTGAATAGGGAATCCCCAATTTAGCTAATAATACATTTTTCAGCAATGACATGAATCGAACCCGGGACCCTTAGCTCACTCAGTAGTCAAACACACTATCAACTGAGCTAGGTTGTCAGAGCTTTAGATGTTTTAATATAAGGTATAATATTCGTTCAGTGATTCGTGTCATAATAGAATGTCACTTCAATGGTGTTATAGTGACGAAGACAAATATTATACATTTCAAAGAAAATTGGTCTTAACTTGATCCCAGAAAAGTTTTTTATATGTGTTTCAGTTGATCCTCTTGGCACTAGTTTTTGTTGTTAAATGTCTAGCCTAAAACAACTTTAGACATTAACGCTTAGGTTACCAATCTGGAAGAATATTATATTTTTTTAAATCCAAAACATGTCATTAGGACCTAAATTAAATGGTTTATATAATATGGGATTCGGCTGAGTTACACCATGTTGATTGCAAATCTAGTATAACCTGTTTATTTAGGAATAAATATTCAATTTAGTACTTTACATTGAACTTTGGATTAGTATATTTTTGAAAGGATTAACCTCAAATTATTATAAGAACTCATCTTTAAAAATAGGGATAATATTAAGCTGGTGTATTAAATTTTGCGCAGAAAATAATGTAATAAATGAGGCAACATAGATTTATAAAATATACCTGTCAATAAATGTTTAAAAAAATGTTTCCTCTTAATAATGTATAGTTTAAAAATTGTGTATTTGATTATTTTGTCAAGTGAATGTTACATACCATTTTAAATGGAAAATCACTTTTTTTGCAGTTTTAAAATAAAACTTTTATTTTTGTAATTAGCGAATGCAATCATGCTTTAAATGTGAAGATAACACACACTTGGGAATGTTTGGTAAGAATATAAAGTTTATCACGTATTTCAAACAAATAAATTTGTCTTTAAATGGACCAGTAAAATATATCTACATATACATTTGAAATTTTAGTCAAATAAGATCGAAATATTTCAAATTTATAAATTATAATACCTTGTTTTTTAATAATCTCTAATATTATAGAGGTAAAGGATCAATGTGATAACTTTTTCACGCACACCTGGACGTATTTACAGCGCAATTTTCAATGAAAGGGCATTATCTGACACATTTAAATGTGAATAGATATACTTTCCAATGATCTGGAATTATTAATATGTATTTTCAAAAGGTACAAAAAATAACACCATTAGTTAAGTAAAATATGTCTGATTATGGCCACAAATATAAAGATTTTATTTTCTTATTAAAATTAGACTATATATACTTTCTATTAAAATATTTTCATATACAAATGATGTTTATTATTTTTGAAAATTGAAACATAAATAGGTTCTAAAGGCAACATACATTGTCTTAATCCAGACTTTAACCATAGCACCAGAAGTTAAAAAAAGAAAAATCAATCTAAGATAAACCAAATCATTGATTTTTAACTATTAGTTTGGGAGCTGAGAAAATTCTTTTGGACTTTCGAGATGCAGAGGGTTTCCCTTTTTAGACAGTTTATAATAACCATAAAGATAGGTAAACAAAATTAGTCACATTGTTTATCTCATGGTAAATTTTTAGATATGACCGCCATCTTGTTTTTTAAAATTAAAAGTTATTTAAATTCGATCTGTGTTATATATGGAGGTGTGATATGCCATTTTAAATATCATGTATTTTATAAATAGTTTTAAAAAGTATATATAATTATATATAATGTATATATTTCTGAAACCTTAGGAAATGGCGTAAATTGTATAGAATTCAAAATGAACTTTTTTTTTAGTATTGTCTTTCCCATTTATTTAAATAGGCTTTTATTATATTAATACTATATTAAGAATATTTGAATACCAAAGAATAAGTTTGTTACAGAATGCAATAATTGTAATATATAATACACCATCGTGAATAATTAATTATATCGAACGAAATTACTAGTGGTAAACCTTATCTTATGCTACAGACATGTAAATCCCAATTATTTTCTCTATCAGCCACGAATAAAATCCCCGAGTATAGGAACAAAAATTGACACAAACTGGTCCAAATAACCCAACATCTTGTACATTTTATACCAATTTTACTGAATTCTTCAAACACATTTTAAATATCACTCGGATTTTCGAGAATGCATTTTGTTTCCTCAAAAAGGTGTTGCTTGTCATTTAAAGATAACTGCAAATGTTTAATATTCGAAAATAGTTTTCACATTCTTCAATAAATTCTTTCAACTCTAGTATCTGTATTACTTCACAAAGCATACCAATTGCTCGCACTTTCTGAGAAAAATCATTTCCATTTGAGAAATTTTCAGCTGAACGTGTTACTATTGTCTCACTTCAAACTAAAATTTCAAGATCTCTTCTGTTTTTTAAATACATTCCAAAGCAAGATATTACTACTTTATGAAGAGGAGATCTTCCTAGACCAAGAAACATATTTGAAAATCTCTCTGGGTGAAGAAGTTATAGTTCTTTGGCTTTACAATATACACATTCATCACATGACAAAGAGCCCTCTAGAAGATTTAATTGAAGCAACATATATTGAAAATATACAATTTAGTATAAATTGAATTATACACTGTTGTAGGATAAGGTAGTATTGGAGTAAATCCAGTGAGCGATCTGTAAAGTTGATGCTGGGACAATACACTCATGAAAACCTTCCTTGATAGTATTTCTACTTCTTCAAGCAAATCAACTCCAGGGACATAAAATTCCATAAAAATCGTGATAGAAACCACATCCAAATCCAAATCCTTCCTGGATTTCTAATTTCAGATGATAAGTTCATGTCATTGCTTTGTGTTAAATCAGTTGAAATAGTATATATTTTCTTTGATTTACTGTAGCCAAGTAACTGCTGTACTTTTATGTCCTTATCAAGCATTCTTAATTTCACATAAATACCAAAAATTCCTGCCTTGTTTTCTTGATGATAATTGCTCTCTGAAATTACTTCTGGCTCTGTAAGTGACACTTGGTGATCTTAGAACAAAAATAGGACGGTGTCATGTGTTACAATCACGCCTTAAAGTTTTGCTTCTTCCCTATCGAAATTGTTAATAGCACCCCATACAGGAATACCGGGTCTTATTGAAGGTGTTATTGATACATGGAGCCCTTCATCTCTTATGAAAGTTCTGTTTGATAGAATTTAATCTTCCTGAAAAAAATTAATCATAAATATGACAAAGACCTTATAATGGTTAAAGAGATTGATTAGTGATTTAAATCTACTTATATTATTTATTTATTGAGCATTGGCCAAATGTAGAGGAGGTGGGTTTTTTATTTGAAACAATTGTAAATCAGAAAATATAGAACCTGAAACAAAGTGTCCTATTTTAGGCGAATATGTGTTGATTCAAAATATGATGTTGCAAATTTCTTTTAAGAATTTTTGCCAGTAAGTTGGACGTGAATGCTCATATTTGAGTTGAGAAACTTTTAAATAAATTTCATTTGCAAATTTTCTTTCTATATTTAAGTTAAATATATTTGTTTCTTAACTAATTAGAGTAGCACATTTCTTGACTTAATCATAAGATCTAACAATAATCGTATTGGCACCAATGGAAGATGTATAGACAAGTTGAGAAATAAATCTTTCTCTTGGATAAAAAAAAATAATCATATATTCTTATTATATGCGTCTGTTGGTATGGATTTCATTGTTTTGTTTGATGTAGTTAAGGAAGAATTTTGTTTAGTAAATTCTTCCCGAAGGTTGGACAATGTATGACCTTTAGATTTAAAATTCAACTTTTGGACAAATTTTCATAAAACACCATCAGTTGAAGATTTTTTTACTGGTTGAATATTCATGATTAAACACAATAGTTATATATATTTATTTATGTAAGTGTCCATGCACACATTATGATACATTATATCTGCTGCAAATACACTTGTTTTGTTTTCTAATATACATGTTTTCTCAAAAACTTAATTTTTTTAATATTTCGTTGCGTCTAAAAAAGCTTGTGCTCTTCATTCATCACAGATTATAAATAATTTAATGTTATCTTATCGTGTTTTTTTGATGATATATAACACACACTGTGAACAGCAGTTGCTATCCACTTATTCTTACATTTATTTTTTGTTGTTGTTGAAAGTCTCCTATACAATTTGAAGACTGAGGGGGACAGTTATGTTCAGAATAAATTGCGTTTCTTGTTACTATTTGTGCCTTTAATATATAAGGCCTATAAAATACCATATGACAGAAAAAAACTTCACCAGATTCTTTGTCAAGTGTATTAAGAAGTCCATCATTCAAAAATGCACTTGTTTCTTTTATTTGCTTTCTCCCAGAGTCAGTCCCATATGATAATTATTTTCCTTTTAAACTGAAAATAACGCAAATTTCACAAGATCCTTTGGATTTATTACGAGGTGGTGAACGTTCCAATCCTAGCACCTGCATTTTCTTTATTCCTTGCTCATTCATAGAATTATTTAGAACATCCAACAAATAGCTAATAGCTGTATACATATATGATTTTTCTTCAAATGAGATTGAAAGAAAATTATTCAATTTACTATAGAACCACATTCGTTGATCCTCATATTAATCTCTTGACTTTTAAATGTTCTCGGTAGAATTTATTACATTTAAAATGACACATTACACCTCCATATAAAAATCGAATTTAAGTGATTTTTCTTTGAAAAAACAATATGGCGGCCATATTCAAATAATTAACTTGAGATATCTCATGTGACCAATTTTTCTTCCATCTTTATAATCTGTATAAAGTGTGTAAGAAAGAAACCCTATGCAGCTTAAAAATCCAACAAAAAATTCTCAGCTCCTAGACTATATAGAAGATATAAATATATTATATTTTATCCCAAAAGCAAGTAAACATTGTCACCTCCTTTAGTCCCGTATTGCTTTTAAGGCAGACTATTACATCAATACCAAATGTAATGTCAACTCTCTAAGTGAATACGTAATCTCATTTTGAATCCTTGAATTCAAATAACACTTGGTTTAACACGGAGTGAATCGAAAATAAAGGTAGAGGTAAGTCTAATCTATTTCAGACAATACCAATGTTTGTTCCATTCAATTTCCCGATCAACTATTTTTCGATTCCGTATTATGTATAAGGGGTTTTATGTGAGGAGTCGCAGTTAATCGGGTTGAAATAAAGGTTCCATGGTAGAAACATCTCATAGTGATTCGCCACCCTCTTCTTCCCACGTTGATTACTTGTGATAGTATGGGGAGAGAGTAGTCGGATAGAGGCTACTTGTGGTTTCCCAATAATCCCACCACCAACTTAGTCCAATTGTAGGCAAAATAAAAAATGTAGCTCATGGTAGATTACCAAATACTCGAGTGAATTGCTTTCAAACACCGATTCTGATTCTTTATTGGTTTAATCCTTATTAATTCTAATTTCTGCAATTGGTTTCCCAGGTTACCTGATGGTCTAGGAGTAATGTGTCAGACTTCTGTTCTGAGGGTCCGAGGTTCAATCCTCGGTCCCGGGATAAATTTATCCGATTGCCAAACCTTTCCTTTACCTCTGATAAGACGTGTATTAATCACAACTTGTGAATGTGGGGAATGCCAGGCCTTCACCGTGGTTTGGATCCCACGTTAAACTGTAGGTACCTCCATTTCATCTCACAATCACCCTACCATTACACATTAGCGTAAGTGCGTGAAACCTGAACGGGTAGTAAGACGTGGTGCTAATAATAATAATAATAATAATAATAATAATAATATTAATAACAATAGGTTTCTCCATTAATGCTTCCTTGATGCGTGTAAATTATAAATAAATTATTCTATGATTGGGGGACAAAACAATCTCAAAATTTTAAAGAAAATGTACTATTTATCTGTACATTACCCTGAAAAAATAATGTTTTGGTGTAGGTACACACTTGAAGAGCCTTTAAATAAGTTTTTTATTTTATTTTTTAAATATTACATTTTATATTTTTGTTTTTGTGTTTGTTTGTGTGCTTCATGTTATACTACACATTTGAAGGCTATCTATTGGGGCTTGAAATTAATCGAGTAGGAATGAAGATAAATGTAAAAGAAATTTAACCTTATTTTAATGAAAAACGTGTTTAACAGGATTTTAACTTTGATCTACACATTAAGGGTAAACTTGACTAAATCGGTTAGATATTTACATCAACTGCCAACCGGTGAGTGTCAAATGAAATGGAAATCTTAGAATAGTGCAAATGTATATTAGTTTGGCTTATCTAAATCTCACATTTTTGTTGTTAAATTTTACATCTTAAACTCTTTAGAAATTACTAGATTTACTAAGTAATTATTTCTATTTTAAATACATTTTAACTAAACTCCTTTATTAGTTTTATTAAAGGTACCCTTCGCCTTTCGTTGCATTATTCCACTATGATATAGCTTAAAAGATAAGTTCATAGTTTAATACATGAAGGTTTGACTGTTTTCAATCAAGGTAAGCTGATTGTATGGTACATTTCACTTTTCCGTCAATTTTAAATTGAGGATGGGGGTAAAGGCTTCAAGAGGTATGCTAGCATGATGTTTGTCAAATTAAATATATAGTGTATTTTATCTTTAGAAATTCATCACGTTTAATACCTTCCCAAACATATGACATTTAGAAACTACAAGCTACACCAACAATAATATCCTATGTACGTTATAAAATTATCATCGAAGTTCAATATCTATCGAAACAAGACTTTTAAGAGTCTGAACTCGTTCCCTATTTTAGGAACGCGTGACTTAAGTGAGAATTCCCCTAGAAGAAACGGGGGAGAAACGAAGTTAATGATTATAGAAAAACCGGTGAAGGCACTTTGTCGTGCAAAGAGAAAGGAAGAGAACGTGAGAAAGGGCAAGGAAGTGTTTTAGAGAGAAAGGGGGAAGAGGGTAAAGGCAGGTCTGAAGGAGTAGGGAAGCTTTTATTGGGACAAGTGATTAGGAGTGGTGGTGTCGTGTATTGAGGTGATTGGATGAGAAAAGGGACAAAGTGAAATTGCAAGCAATCACATCCACTTTAATGTGAGGTGTTTTTTTATAGGGTATATTAGTGCTGAATTGAGGTAAAGGGTGTTTAGTAGAAAAATTGTGAGGGAACAACTGAGATAGTTGAATTATCATATCTGCTAAAAATATAAGTAGGGAAAGTATATACTTTAACAACGTTAACTTACAATTATTACATCCCACCACGTCTCATTACATGTTCGTGTTGCATTCATATATGTTTATTACGCTAATTAAATAGGGATGGTTAATGTAGAATTTAGAGGAAATTATTTCCACAATTGCGTGGAGAGTGGAAAATTTTTAGGAAAATACGCCATTAGTACGACCTCACCAGCAAACCAAAATAAATAGCTTTGACATTTAGACCACGTTATGACTAGTGTAGGTAGTTATTAATTAACAAATATAATAAAAAATAATAAAATAGTCAAGTTACTAACAAAAATATTAATTAAAACTTAAAGTTAAATTTTGATCATTGTAAATCTAATTAAAATAAACTTAAACGTATTTAGAAATAACGTAAATATTATCGGTATTGGGATAGCCATTAAAAGACGCAGTAATATTTCTCTTACAATTTATCTATTGTACTATAACTAGATTATCATTACGATTGTAAAAATAACTTCAAATTTTATCTTATCCTCTGCCATATCACCAAGATGCAAGAATCACAAAGTCAAATTATAGCATACCAATACAGTAGATAGCTACAATATTTATTTCTAGCCTGTAAAGTCCTTTGAATCACTTTGATATAAAATATCGATAAATGTAAATGAAGGGCACGTAAATAAATTAACGTGTTTGAATGATTACGTTACGTGCCAAATATAAGTCCATGAATTTGAACATAACATTTTTAGTAGAACATCAAGTGCATAATCTTCTGAAAATAAATGTTATGACACAATCAAACAAACTTTCACGTACATTTTTAAAAATGTCAACCTTTTCCCGGGAATTGACTCCGGTAACTTAGGCTTAGTGCACCAATGTTCTACCACTGAGCTGTCCAAACTTTGTCTCCTGCTCAGGGTAATTCTTCACTCATAGATTAAGGCAGAATTTTTGATGGACGTTTGCAAATAATTGGCCACCTGTTAAGTTATCATTGATACCACAGCCACCGGTGAATCTATTGTTTGTACAACATATGTTTTATTTTAATTATCGCGTTAGTCAATAACAATTTAATAGTTGCTTCATTTCTTATTTTTAAATCAACGAAAAGCATTATCAATGACCAACGATTTTAATATGGATTTTGTTTACCTACGTTATATAATTTGAAAGAAGAACAAAATTCAGAATTAAATCTGAAAATAGTTCAAAAGTTAGTTATTCATCTCAATAAATTTCCTTACTCGTGCTTTCAGACAGTGAGAATTAATTTTTTATTTTCCGTGGAAATAGACATAACTACTTAAAAGTTCGTAGTCTTGAAAAAACTTAAAATCCGTTTTACGTTTTTTATATAAACTTTGATTTTAACGAATGTTAATAAGCAATTGACGTGTAAGGAGACAGGTTTTAAATCCTTGGTAAACACAGATCATTTTTCCGAACAAATGACATTATTTAATGAAAATATTTCTCTAAACTTATTTTCTAATAATATACATTTAGAACCTATCTAGAATACAATTCATGTTTGTTCAAGTTTCAGTCCGTAGCGCCTACAACATAGCCTGATGTAAGAACAAACATATTTAAAAAAGATTTATTTGATAAGTTTTCAATAATAAATGGGCTGGAAACCAATAAATGATTTACGACCAGCGTCATTGATAATTATTTCTAGTTTGGCTAATGTGTGTTTAGTTACTACTTTGCAGTTTATTTTAATTTTATTTATTCAGCCTAATGGATTCGTTTTTTAGTTTACTTAATTAATTTGTTTAAAAAAATATAATTTAAAGTCTAAATGAAAATAGGATGAGTTTTGAGGTGTAATAATTAACATCCAAAAATACTCTTTGATCAATTTGAAAAAAGTGTTAATAATATCGTTAGAGGGTTTTTCGCGTTTATATCTGAAATGCCAGGTCATAGTTCAACCTATATTGAGTACTATTAAGTTTATATATTTTATCATATTATTATATAATTTAATATAATAAAAGTGCTTCCATGTACCTAAAAATATTTTACAACATTTCTTTATTAAATTGCTAGGATATAAAAAAGTATGTTATTTTTTCCTGGTGTATCTTTCATAAACAAAAAGTGTTATCTTAAGTTCATATTCACGTTGTTAACATAATGGTTTGTCTGACTTATTTACCAAGGGTACTATGTATATTAGTTTTGTTTCTATTATAATGTCTCTCATGAGTAAGTTGCATATTTATCAATCACGACCTGTGTTTATATTCTCTTGCAGGTTCTTGACATTTTGCTACCTTGCCGCATTCAACTTTTGGTTGTTACTATGTCCCGTCACGCTGAGTCACGATTGGCAAATGGGTTCTGTGCCTCTTGTGACATCACTAGCAGACACGCGCAACCTGGGCACATTCCTATTCTTCGTGTGCTGCTTAATCATCGCATACAGAGGACTAGCGGACTTTGAGGTAGGAATGTATTTCAGAATTTAATTTGTAAGCGTGTGGTGGAAAAATCACAAAGACATGCCGTGACGCTAAGCTATTCTGAACTTGTTAGAACCATATATTTTAATTATGCTCTCCCCTTTCTTTCCTACCCAATTCCCATTCTAGAATCATATCAGCTAGGATATTATCTAGATAAAGCCATACTTGGGAGTGTGTGTTTATTGATGCATGGCAAGAAAATGAATATGAATGGTGGATAGCGGTTCACTTGATGTACTTCCTCTGAAAATAATTACCCACCTTAGAAGAGGAAGTATCATTCCCTTATTTCAGGAATACTGTGTAGCGGGTGGTTTTCATGAAAAAGACTAAGCAATTATGTAATGTAGGCCTATTTTTATTTTTAAGAAGGTTTGAAAGAATTTGGCTTGGTGTTAGTGTGTGTGTAGTGTTAGTTTAGCTTTAGAGTGATATGCTAGAATTAAACTAAGTGTTTGAGGGGAATTTTAGCTATAATTTAGCTTTGGGTTGGTGCTAGAATGAATTTGAGTGTTGTTTAAGTGCTAGTTTAGGGTTATTGTATTTTGAAGAAGGTAAGAAAACACGTGTCTAAGTATTGTTTTGTATGCCTTTGTAATGTTAGTGTGGTTTTAGGAGGGTTATAAAAATATTCCTGGTGATTTTTGAGCTCTATTTTAGTGTTAGTGTAATTTTAAATAGGTATGAATGAATTATTATTATTATTATTATTATTATTATTAGCAACACGTCTTACTACCCGTTCGGGTTATACGTATTTACGCTAATGTGTAGTGGTAGGGTGCTTGTGAGATGAAATAGAGGACCTACAGTTTAACGTTGAATCCGAACCACAGTGGAGGCCTGGCACTCCACATATTCACAAGTTGTGATTAATACACGTCTTCTCATAGGTGAAGGAATATTTTGGCAACTGAATTATTTAAATTATATGTTATTTGAGTTCAAGTGTAGTTTTAGATGTATGCAACAATGAGGCTGGGTATGGTTTGAATGTTTATGCAGTGTTATAGAAGTAATAGGAAATATGAAAAATTAGTTCATAGCATTGCTTGAGTATTAGTGTAGTGTTTGTGAAGTTTATTATATGGTCTTAAATCAACACTTAAATCTTAACTCTCGCTATAAAGTTCCTCTTGGTCATGTGATCGCGTATTTCTCTTAACAAGAAAAATTTCGCTACCAGCAGATCACTGAAGTTATACTTCCCCTAGAGCGTGTCTCTGCATATTTAAATTGTTTAAATCTGTATAAAATTGATCCAAGAGTAAGACAACATCCTGAAGACGCCTGTCCACAATGTCACGGGAAGGGTTCGGTGGAGATAAGAAAATGTGAGTAGGCGCACTAAAGCCGTCAAGCGCCTTGCCCCTGAGAAACGGGTCTTACACTTCACGCACCTCACTTTTTGCCGTCAGTTCGGAGATAATCGCCCTGATTCATTTACTGTGTTATATATCGATCAACCAATTCTAAAAGCCTTCACCCAATACATAAAACTATCAGTTGTGTTTATAGTTAGACCATATTTGGGTTTACTAGCCCGTTAAAATTTTGAGAAAAGAAGCTTATTTTTTGAATTATAATTGAACGCTACATGAAAATGGAGCCAATAGCTATGACGATATACTTTAATTTTATTTTATATATAAGTATGTCATTATACCTGAAAAACGATAGTTTTTATTTAAATATAGTAATATTAATGTAGATCAATGGCAATAGTAAGTTGCGTTAAAATACTTGTTATAAAATTTACTGTTTAATGCAGCTAGTTTTTTTTACAAGATAAATATATTTTGATAATTATTGAAGTTTTTTTATAAATTTTATGTTAATGTTCCTAATATCGTGTAAAAATTGTATTTTAAAATTCTAATATGTCTTAAATTTGGTTTCATCCCAATGAACAATACTAATATATCTTCGGTGTTAGGACTTACATTTATTATATACAAAAATGTCGCCTTTTGTTTGATATGTATATTTGTTTTTTCAACCTATTTACAAATTAAAGATACAATCACGCATTTATAAATTAGTATCATTGCATTGCAATGGCACACAACATATCCTATAGAATAATGAGTAATATAAACGGTAAAAACAAAGGCAAGGTTGTAAGTATTGTGATTGGTACATGGCGTATTGATACGCAGAGCTATGCCCATGTATTTTAACACTACGGCCTGTATTTTATTTCTAGCCATAGAGAATCAACCAATCTCCTTCAACTAACTGATGTTGAAGAGACCGGCTCACTGAGTTTATTACTAAATGGTTTTCACTACACCTCCATGAAAATGCTGTTACACTTCCTCTAAATCCAATCTTTCTCATACCTAACGCATTAGCGTTTAACTCAATCGGATAAGGATGCAAGGTGACTTTAAAAAAAACATTATTTCAGGTCAAATGGAGGATTGCCTGACTTCCGAATTTAGGCTATAAATACGGGTCTAAAACGCAGCCATCACTACATTAGCATTCAAAACAACGTCCAGCCTCATTTTTGAATGAAGTTTGAAATTATCTTGTATTTACATATTATGGCTAGATAATAAAGTGAAATAAAATATTCTTTCGCCTTTGGGCCTTTACATATTTTTTATATGAACATTAATGCGATGTTGGAGTGTAGTAGGAATAGTTTATAATTATAATGGGAATATATGTAGTTAACATATTCAAAGTCATATTCTCTCAAGTAAAAAAAAAAAAGTTTTTGCACGTAAAAATATACCCTAAAAAAAAAAAACAGAATCTCGTTGGAATATTTAAAAAAAAGTAATTTTGTTACTTACACACGAAACACGCGTACGGCGGAATACACGTTTAAGCTCTTTCCCACACCACATAATCATGATAAAAAAAACTTTGCATACGGTCCTGCGACTGAACAATGTAACGAATTTGTGTACATCTATTGCTGTGTTGTCATGTTCTTTTCTTACCAGATTGAACGAGTAAATTATTGATCTTTCTTTAGCGATCATCTCAATCGTGTGTTCCGTAGTTTTCTCTTCATAATAACTGTTTATTAATCTAAAACAAGCAAATTAAATTAAATCTCGTGTCATATGAGAATAGCTCTTAAACTATAAACCTTTTTTTGATATCATTTCTACTCATTGAAACAATGGTATATGGAAAACAATTATTTACAAAGTCATTTAGAGAATATATTATTATTGTGAATATTTTCTCACTAGTGATCGTGTTGGCTAATTAATTTGTGTATGCTTTGTGCTGTTATTATTTAAAATAGTGAATATGTGTTTTTATACTCATCTTTAAGATCTTCTTATATCTAGTCTTTCTTTAAATTTTTTAATTTATATATATATATCTTTAACTGTAATAAGTCATTGCTTGTTGAACAGATTAAATAAACTGTATACATAATTATGTCACATCCACATAAAGTGTTGATGGACAAAAAATATATAGAGTTCATTTGGCATGCACTCAGCAATCTAACAAGAAGCTCTCTTCCCAAAGACCTCTGATCTTTACCTAAAGTTATTAACGAATACGTAGATTAAACACTAATTACCTTTACAATTATTAAGGATAGTTGTTAAACTCTCTCTCTCTTGAAGTGAGAAACGATACTTAATTCAATGAAAAAATACAAATGTAATTAGCATAAGCCACACAAACGACAGGAACAATACGATGAAATACACTAAAAAATATATTACAGTTCATCTTAACTGACGTGCGATAGGTATCATATAAAACATTAATCATCAATCCCACTTAGGAAATGATTTATACATATATAGTATAAACTAGTGTTAAGAAAAAATAAATATGAAATTAAAAAAAAAGTTACCAATTTAAATGTAATACAGTAAAATTATAATGTTTGAATTAGTAAAAAAAATGTTTTCTAAAGTTTCCTAGTAATATTTTTTTTCTTTACTAATTTAAACATTCTAATTTCTTTGCATTCCTCATACTTGACTCGGTAGTACAGAGATAAATCCCGACCAGATGCATTGGTGATAGTTTTTAAGGGCTCTAAAAGTTTGGTGCAATAAGTTATTATCCTAAGTGAAATATATGGGTCGTTTAGATCATGATTGTAATATGATGTTTGGCATGGTTGACAAAAAAAACTTGTACATTCTACCTAGAGGGCTTGATTCTGGTTCATTTTCTTTTATAACCAATGAATTGATGTTTCGATGATCTGATCATAAGTGCTGTGTTTACATTTATTGTGACGATTTACTCTCAAAAATTATAATCATCAAGGTCTAGGTTAGCTTAGGTTAGTTTAGTAAATGTGGTTTAATCTAGGTCCAAACTTCCTATATTGGATAGTCAAAACTATTTCCCATTTATTTGATAAGGCTGTGCCAAACTTCTTATCTATATTGTTACAAACGGGTTACTGTTTTTGGGTATTTGTTCAAATATCCTAATGTTGTTTTAAATTTTAGTGAATTTTTACCTTACGAGATGGCCCAAGGAAAAATTTTGCATCATGGTGGGGTTGTTTTTTGGTGCCCCCCTATATAACGGAGGAATAATAAGAAAATATGAAAATAATTTCCAAACCTAACAGCTCCAAATCTTACGTAACCTGGGCTTGATATGAAAATAGTCCCCAAACCTGTCATAATCTTATCACACGTGGGTTACTTGAATTGAGTTGGTGGACTGTTTGGCACCCCCCTCAAGCCAGTTCCCAGATCGTCCTTAAGCCACCCCTGTCCACCCTCTTCCAAGACGAATAAGTTGTGATTAATTTACTTTAATTTAACAATTTTTTTTTTTTTTTTTT
>CABFOV010001042.1:67563-83620 GCA_902141375.1 Timema poppense
ATATATATATATATATATATATATATAAACAAAGTCATATGATGCACAACTCGAGTTCATCACTTGCGTGTCTGCTTACTGATACACGCTTATCTGACTAGATTCCTGTCGTGAGTGAAGATTTTATGAATGAATGTAATTATTATAATATGGAACGTTACTATAAAATGCACGGGTGAATGTGTACTGCGTATGTTCTTTAGTTAAGCTCACTTGAAAGCCGCATATTGATATAAGTTGATTCAGAAAAATGAAAGTTTAGATATCTCTATATATTCTCAAGTATGTATGTTAATAGGTGATAATAATGGTTTGTGTGGTATACATCAATTTCTGATTCAATTTGAGGAAAGATTAGCCAGTACAAACTTACATTTTCCCACGGGATGATCGAGTTTATTAATAGTACACCCTTTCCGTGGATACTCTTTACATGTTTTTATGAGATGATGATAGTGATTATGATGGGGTGGAGCCAATGAATTACTTAACCAAGCTTAAGTTTAACTAACCAAACCTTGTTTACCATGAGATTTATTCTCCTTTCAAGAAAAAAAACCAGGGTACCAACTGGGAATCAAGTATGGAGTTTAGCTACCAAGGGCTCTAACCACTATACCACGAGGCCGGTTGATGGACACTATATATGGAGGAAGGAATGTTGGTTTATAAAATGGAAACTAGATATGGACGCCAGTTCTTTAAATTAACCGATTTAACCAGACACTTTTTGATCTTAGATAAATAAAAGATATTTGTAAAATAACATAACGCTCTATTATTATTATTTTTAGTATCAAGTGTTCTGTCAAAAATGCCTCCTCCTACAGCCTCTATATTATAATATTTTAAAAATATTTAATTAAAATACATAAGAATAAAATCTAGATGTTTTTATTGAAGCAATATTTTATTTAGTTCGACCAAAAAAATTTTTTTGTCATAAAAACTTAAATAAAACAGGCACCTTACCTCCCATTCCCTTCCATCTCACCTCAAAGATATTTTATACATCAAACTTTAACGATTGCAACTCATTTGTATGAATTTAGACTTTTAATTAACTTTGTGATCACTTAAATAGGGTTTTAAAGTTTAATACTTCCACCCATTTTGCTAACATAATATAAATGTCAATATAATATTAATATAATATAATAATCACATTTATCCTGAATACTAAACTTGAACTCAACCATTAGCAGTAAAAAAACAAATATTTATTTAAATTGACAGCTATGTAATTAAAGATTATAGATATATCCAATTTTGGTGGCGGTAAAAACTTTTTCATGAGAATGTGTTTGGTTATTTGCGCACGGCTGTATCGATCCTCTTAGCGTGGACCTCACTGCATCATACGATAGAGAGAGAAAAAGAATCATAGAGTGAGGAAGACAACATAAAAATAGAAATAATTGGAAGGGGGAAAGGGAAAATCAAAGCCGTGTTGTGTTCACGTTTGAGATACACAAAGTGAAAGAGATAAGGAGATAAAGAAGGAACAAGGATAGCTAAAGAGGGAGAAGGGGTAAGATAAAGAGAGAAAGAGATAGATAAGGTGGTGGATCAGTTTGAGAAAGGAGGGGCTCTTTCATTCCGACAACAACAACAAGCCATCTGAACCTCAACACCGACCCGAAGTGGATTATTCACGAAGAAAGATGAGCAAAGGAGGAGGAGGAGGTGAGATTGTTATGGGAAGTGGGGGAGGAGGGAGATTTCTTTTCTCAGTTGAAAAAGTATGAAGTGAATCTGTAGCACCATTAGACTTACACGGGTAGATATAAACAAAGCAGCTCGCCGAGCAATTTCTCATAGGTCCAACGAGTGGTTAGGGTGGGAATGTAGGAGTGACGGGGAAAAGGGGTTGAGGATGGGATAGAAACGGACACACAGTCAAATAAACACGAGGACGGGACAGAGAACGCGCCTGTAATTACAGACGCGTGAAAGAGAGAAACAACAACGAAATCGTAAAACGATGGTGGCCGCATACTCCCGTTAGTAAAAGTGTTGTCGCTTTTGTTGTTCAAACTTCTGTGAAAATTGAGAGAGAGTTTACAAAGTATTGAATTGGTTCACTACAAAAAAAAAGGTCTGTGTAAGTTTTTTTTAGGTCCCCTTTACATTTTATTCTTTGTAAAGTTGGTGAGGTTTAACTAAACATTTAACATGGGGTGTACGTCTGATTTGATACTAAAGGAAATGGAAAGTGGTTTCTTATTAATTAAATCTACACGAATCGAATCAAATCATGCTTATTTTATATCAGAAGTTTAAATTAGTTTTCTATGAGATACTTCCACTATTAAAAAATCAATCAAATTGATTAGGTTAATAAATTGTAACAAAAAACAAGACGAATAGAAATGATCACAAATGACAAACTTCGAATATTTTAACATCTACATTGGCGGTCACGTTGCTTAAGATATCAGTATAGAAAATACTGGTCAAACTTTAAGAGAATAACAATTTAAATTATGATAATACACATTTTTTGTCAAGAAATAACGTGTACTTTATTTTTAGTTCAAAAATAATATTGTAGGGATAGTAATTGCTTTTAAAAAATTGTATGTATGCAAATAATTTGATCAATCTTACATTAATGTTGAAATAATAAAAGTATGTTTGCTAACATTAATTTAATAATATTTTTATGAATTTACCTAGGCAGTTTCTTATTTACTTACATATGCAAAGATTGCAAAGTTTAATTTTACTTGAAAAATTATAATATTATATGTTGAGGGAAAAGATAGTTTAGTGACGATCTATTATAATGCATCTCTAATAATGTATGCACGAAAGTATATCCATTCAGAGAACTTTTTGTACTTTCCAATAAGCCAGAAAAATAAAGTTTGTATAAGTTGTAGGGGTACTATTCAAGGTGCGCCAAAGTACATAGCTCGAGATCTTATAAAAAATGGTTTTAACTAATTATTATAATATATATATATATATATATTTATTATTTTAATCTTCAAGATCAAATATAAATTACATTAGAAATTTCAACCGCAAATCTAAATAGAAATGAATACTTAATATACACTCGTCTGTTTTATAGTTTGGTTGGTTCGTATGCAGATATGTTAGGAAAATAATGCTTTTTACCCAATAAAAATGACCCAGTTAACGTGAAATTTCTGTATTCAATATTAACTTCAATTTACAAAGTTGACGTAGTCAGGCAAATCGGTGACTTCTTTGATTTTAAGTAACCATGCAGTTGTCTTAGTGTAGAATGATGCATTGATATAATATGTTATATTATAAACACCATCTCCGCTGAGGCAGCTAATTGACTTCATTTGTGCTTGATTCAACAACCAAGCAAAAAAAATCTTCGATGCCATCATAGAGGACTTTACAAGGAGATGCAATGATCATACTACTGATGGTTTAAACTGTGAAAATTTGACTCACCGAGATACACAAAACATACTGATCTGCAAGGTATTAAGCTAGAAAACTTTATTATAAGCAAATCTTCTCACAACCTTCCAGAAAACATTCGATCTCAATGTTTGACATGAATAAGAAATAAAAACTGGTAACTATCATGTATTTGAGGTCAAACGCAGTCAAAGACTTGACTTTAATACCGGTATTGATGTCATCTACAAAAACAATCTTCTAATATATTAGTTTTTTTAAAAATTTTGAGGGAATATTAAATTAACTTCTATAAAATATTTACGCTTCTTTAGAGAAAGGGTAATCGTGATTCTTTCGATGTCATGGACAGGGATAGCGTCTCCACCAGTTGTTCTACAAAATACCAATACTGTTAGAAGAAATATTAACCTATAGAATGCGGACTAAATAGAATAATGCGGTCGTCATCAGATAGTTTAAACTGCTCATTTGGGATAGTTCGACCATAGCCAGCTGAGCCATGCACTAGACACAGCCATTCAATTGTTGCAGAATATAAGGAATAATTATTTCCCTTTTGAGATAAAAGTCTTACAGTTAAGGGTGTATTTCAAGCATTTACCCTGCATGATAGGTTTAGTCAAACCTAAAGTGCCTCAAGTGTAGCTCAAAACCAAATAGAAGATTACACCTACCAATATAAGTAATATAAGTAGGTGTCGTCTTGGGTTTGGTTTCAAGCCGCACTTGGGGTACGCTAGGTCTGACTATAAATCTGGCCCTAAGGCATTGTTGGTAATTTATAGGAATAAGGAGACCTTAATAATTAAAATGTATTTATAATTACTTATATCTGATCTCTTTATGTTCCATTTCGACTCATAAAGGAGATAATAAATTTATATCAATTTCTTATTGGTTTAATGAAGCTTAGCAGGTAGACCTACAACAAGTAGAGGAAACGTCTAGCTCATTTAGTCTGGTAGTTTTCTTGTAACTGGGAGGTCAGTGTTTGAATATTTTCTGAGTTTAAAAAAAATACCTGTCTCATTAGTGTAATCAAATTATAGTGATCCAAACAGCTATCAGAGTGTGGTACAAAATCTTTTTTAAAAAAGAAGGTATATTTCTGCCATTTGACGTTAAAAATAAAATGTATTATTTCAAATACATCATTTTATTGCGTGAAATTCAACAATCATATTTTACCTCAACTGTAAACCTCTATAGAATTCTAAGTTTCATAAAAATGAAAATGCCAACTATAAAACTTTCAAAAATGAATTATGACTCATTTATTTTTTAAATATAAATCTTGTTAATATAACTCTTCTATTATATATAAAAGTAACAATTCAGCTTTAAAGTGAGCATGGTGTCATGACACTCTGTTAAAGAGTTTTAATTCACAGTACAGTAACAATCTTTTCTTTTTATACTATTTTACAACTAGTTATGTTGTTTAACAAGTTGTAAAACAGTATACAAAGAAATAATTAATGATGAACTCAGGTATATTGGTAAATCTATGGGGTCCTGGATAGAGACAGGTGTTCAAACCATTAACCCCTCATTCCTATCTCTCACATGCTAGAAATGTAATAATTTATTTAAAGTATTTTACGTGAACTTTCTGAACCGAATGATTAGAGAACACACGAGAATTTATATGAGCAAGAGCAAAAGAGTATACAAATTTTGCTGTAAAAGGTTTTTTACTTATCTTTAAAGAATCTTATACATGCCACAATCAAAATTAGACTGACGCCTTTACTTCCCCTCCAAAGAAAGTTGTGCTATGGAATTGTATCGCTCAATAAATATCCATCGACCCAGGCTGGGTTTAAACCCATAATAATTGGGTCTTCAGGCTAGCACTTTACCAAAACACCACCTAGGTGAACCTTAAAATATCATTTATTACATTTAGCAATGCCGAACTTATCTGGTCATCTACATCTACATTTATTTTGTATTTTGTTTTACTATAGAAGACACAATTATTCCTATGTACACTTAAAATCCGACACCTTAGTCCAGTTGGTAACGTGTCTGTCTACTGAGATAAGGGTGATGGTTTCGATTACTGGCATGGCTGATTAATTTATCATTGGTAGAATGTGTGTTTCCCCTTTAAGAGTGATGAATTAATGTCCAGGTGGTAGATTTTGTGCCTTTTCTAGGTTTGCATTAGTTTATAATTTGTTCATTTATCTCAGAAAGTTAACGTTAAATACGTCAAACTAAAAAATAAATACACCAATGGTAATTTACTATATTTGCTCAATGGGATTCCACTTTCTCTAATAATTATATACTTACCCAAAGTCAACCATAAAAGATAAAACCTGTAGCTGATCAGGTAAAATAGGTAGCATAACAGAGAAGTCCAATTAGGATATTTTCTTTGTATTTATTTGCTCGAATAATATCCATTTTAAAATGATATATAAAGGTATATATTAGATTGATATACACAATTGATCAAATTTAACAATTCCGGTTTTCATAAAACGTTTAGCTCGATCTATAGCAGTATCATAGATCCTAACATCACAAAAGGCAATACTATTTGAAAGACTAGATAGAAAAAACTGCAACAGCATTAACGATTGAGCCCAACCGAATCTCATACTCAAAATACAATTATTTCAGCGCCACATCAAAACTTGAAACTATCTTTCGTAGGTATACAAGTTATTGTTAAGAGTATACAAAAGGAAAACTTTAATTTAATAAGAATATATTGCTTAAGACATTCATTTTCCCCAATTAGTGACTAAGTTACGTTTTACGTACAAAGTATTACCATATTTCCATACCTAATGTTCTAAGCTATAAGGACAAAATCCTAATAATGAAATGACAAAATTTATAATTTGCTCATCAAACTTGTCTTTATGAAAACGGAACATTATGTAAAAGAGTTTATAAGCTACGTCATAACGTACACTTAAAAGTGACTTGATCAAAACTATTAAATTTAGAATAGCATTTATACTCAAATAAATCATAGTTACTTTACTGACGTACACTTAAAAGAGACTTGATCAAAACTATTAAATTTAGAATAGCATTTATACTCAAATAAATCATAGTTACTTTACTGATTTAACTACAAGTTTTCCATATTTTAAACACTTTATTGCTAACAATAATATTCGCCAATACTAAAACCAAACTGGATCTTTCTAACCTTGATTTTCATTTTACGCCAAAGTACAAAATACTCATATTTTATAAGTTTATTAGAAAAATAATTCGAATCATAAGTTTTCCCAGATCTATAATTTAATTGAGTTGGCAATCTAATTATTTTTCAAATTTATTAACTATGTTCTAAAAGTTCATTATTATTTGTATCTATATTAAAATTTAATTTAATTAGATTATTTATTCAAATTAAAAAATTATTAAATTAGAATATTTGTATTCAACAAGAATTCTGAGTAAAAAAATTTAAGTTCAACATCAACATGCTGAAAAGATAATTTTGAATGAGTGGTCAATATTAAAATTAAAAGCTTACATTTTACTGGACTAGAAGTGTCCTCAATGAAAACCCAACAAAGTGTAATTTTTCCAAGGAAAATACAGCGGTATATTCACTCTACAGCTGAAGCGTGCAATATAGAAAAAGAGAGGGGAGGAAGGATAAATTACTGGATAGACACGTGATGGAAGTTTGGTCAGCCTTCTATTCTGTGCCAGAACCTTGGAGAAGGTCAATACAGATTCTTCTGGAAGCTTGTGGTCGATTCTTGTCTAAGGTGGAAGCGGCGGCGGGTGAGATCGGTCCCAGAGCTCGCTTGACTCGGTCAGTCAGCAAGGATTCTAGATTGGGGTTGATCGTGTTCTTTCGGTACTCACGTGTTATTAAATGTTAGGTGGGGTGGGACGTTTCGACTACAACTGGCTAAGGTGAGTTGCATTAACCAATAATATTTTGTAGATTATAGTACTGTTCTTATTTTTGTAGCTTCGACAGTGTTCTGATAAAAGACAGAAGTGCTAGCAGTTAGTGTCAACGTTCAATTGATCGTCTGGTATCTACTCTAATTAAGGCCGGTTCACACAGAACGCTAAGCTAAGATTTTCTCTGCTAACTCCTTAGAAATATAGCAGACCATATATATTAAATGTGTTGGTTCATACAGAAAGCTAAGCTAAGCTATGCCTTGCTACGCCGCACTATGTTTTTTCCAATTGCTGGTCGGGTAATTTTTCCATCTCCCATCTTGAGCCTTCTCACGTTGCGCATGCGCATAACGTAGCTTGAGTTCCGTGTTGAACAGACGCAGTGCTGGTTTGGTGGAAATAACTAAAGAAGTGTTGAAGTTTTGTTTTCAGTTTGTTTCACATGTATTTATGTAATATTCTATTTACGTTTTATATTTAATTAATGTTCTTCTATTAAAATGGAGGCGTTAATTGAACAAGTCAAACCTCAAACTCCTAAATTTTCTTCATTTTTCAAAACAGATGCTAACAACAGCATATTCTCTTCCTCAGTACTATAACCTGAACTCAAAAAAGACATTTTGGAGAACGCCATCATAGCTAAGATTCACTTGAGCAGGCCAGAAAGAAATAACTCTGAATTCGGGGAGAAGGGGGTTAAGGGTGGGGGAGAGGGAATAGGAACCATTGCTTAGCTTTGCTTAGCAATGAGTTTGAAATCAAACTGTCAACGTCTTAGCACAGCACAGCACAGCTTAGCTTAGCTTAGCATTTTGTGCGTATCGGCTTTTTGGAGATACAAATAAAAAACATGTGCATCATAATTGAATAATTAATATGATTCATCACAAACACTTTATAATGCTACTCTTTTAAATCGTAACATTTTTAACAAGTTTAAATAGGAATAAAATCTTATGAAATTTACCCACCTAGATTATATGAAATCCATTCCACTGGTGTATTTAGTTTCTTAGTAATACTTACAACATTGATACTACTAAATGATATATTTTGCTTAAATTAAAATTTTGTTGGTAACACTTTTACTGGTATTAAATGTTCAGAATTTATCTTATTGTATCTCACTTTTCACAGTTTCTTAGTTCTTTTCCTGGGAACCATTTCTGATTCCCCTTTAGGGTTGTACGCTTATGGAATAGTTAAGCTAATGTGTTATGGAGGAGAAGGTATTTTTTAGCATTACGTCTTACTACCCGTTCGGGCTATATGCGTATGTACTAGTTACGCTAATAGTTTTAGGGGTTAATAAGGTTTTAAGATGAAGGTTACATGCATTTTCGTGGAGGGAGAGCAGAAATATGTTTTGGAAAACCACCATCAGTACACCCAGCCGAGATTCGAACCTAGATCTTCTCGCCATCGGAAGTCAACACTACTGGGAGAATAGTGCGTTAGGCCACGCGGAAACCCAAGCGACTATGAAAAGGGTTTAATTTATAAGAACTGTACTGGTATTTAGGTGGGAGGAGTGTAAAAATCCATTCAATAAAATTCAGTATAATTAAAAGGTGGCGCTTCAGTTATACCATCCTACCACCAAAATGAGCCGCATATTAGTTCCCTTACAAGTTATACGCATAAGCTAATTAGAATAGCAGGATGAGTATGATATAAATATAAGTTAAGAAAAATTTACCCACATTTTCGTGGAGGAGGTTTAAGAAGCTATTTTAGAAAAACAACCCATATTACACACGACCGTAGATTCGAACCCAGATTTCTCCTCATCGGCAATCTAGTCTAACGACGTGCTAGACCGACATTAAAGGTAGCATTATGATTAAATTGCTAAATTTGTCATTTAATAACCACAAAATAATTATTCTATAGCCGCGAATAGTTTTCCAATCATACTAGTGTAGTGAGGATATGTTATTTAAGTTGTTTTTTTTAAATGTGGCTCTAAACAGAATTGCTAGCTTAGAACATAAAACACATACGAGGACCATCCTAACTCTTGGAATGGCCGCAACTCCATTAGAACCGGCTGCAACCAAGAGTTGAGATGTGTGTGTAATGTCTACTGTTATTGAACAATCCCCCCCCCCCCCTCACAGTCCTATGCCGCCTACATGCCACTCCTCTTCAAAACATTCTCCGAATTAGCAACTCTGAGGGCTTGTACTGGTTGGAAGAATAACAACTAACAGCCCAGGCACTCCACCTCAACAAACTATGCTACTGCCGGAATACATTAGTACAGACACAAAACTAGAAAAAAAAAAGCTTTAAATTCTCTTTCAGTTAATCCATCATCATTATTCTGTACTTCCATGACAACCTTGCAAAAAGCATGACTTCCACATGTGACTCGGAAAATACAGAGTGGAGTTTCGGCTGATGTCCCCTTTCCAATTTCCCCCTCCTTGGCCCTGCCCTCGTACATCCTCCAAACCCTTAAAATAACACGTGATTTGTATTTTATATAAAAAAAGTTTTTATCCACTAAATTTTACGAAATGATGAAAGGGGAAAAGAACCAGGGACAATCAAAATCACGATTAATAAACAAAAGTCATTTTTTTAATAAATAAATAATTCGGTTATTTACAAATTGGGTAACTGATATTTGCACCACGTATTACCACTCGTCCGGGCTATAAACATATTAACACCAATGGGGTAAAACTAGTAGGGTAAAAATGAGGAAAATGTACCTAAAGTTAAGAGGAAAATAAGTGGACGACACATTAAGAGAGAACCACACATCAGTAGACCGAGTCGGTGACCTCCTGATTTCAAACAGTCCTGATTTCGAAAAGTTCAAATTGCGTACATGAGATTTTATTTATATATGGGAAGGAGTCCAGATTGCGGACCCACAATGTTTCTATGACATCCTACCCCTAATTTTATAATAGGGGTGGGGGGCCTAGCAGCCATACCTTCTTTAAGACTAGTCAGTCCTAAATTAGCTAAATAATTATATACACATGTATTTATATGTTAGGTTAGGTTAGGGTAAGCCTGGTCAGGAGGAAAGCTCCAGTGTCTGGTGGATGCTTCCATAATCCTTTCCGCCAGTATCACCACCCTCAAGTCGGAATTCCTGCGAGTTGATCTTTTAATTTTTCTCAATCTGGACATTTGATATTTGAGTGGCCATAACATTTTTGCGTGTGTTCGCAATTTTGAAGAATTTTGCCTTATTAGAAATATTGACTGTATGCATTCAGGATACAACTAACGAGTTGGAGAGCCCAAGCCACCGTCATCAGAGAACCAGACTAGTTGAACTTTACATTCTAGTCCACGCACCCACAGCCTTGGGTTTCGTCTTCCCCCCTAAATCTTTACCACACCCCTTGCTAAGTGCTGTAGGCAATCGCCATAGTAGCAGTTTATTTGCTACTAGAGAGTTATATTGCTGCTACAAATACGTTACCGCACATTCTACGACTTTCGGCATCCTGCTGACTTTATTATCTTTTACCCCTCTTATTCGCCGATAAAAACTTGGCAGGACTTGGTGGGAATGATAACTTATGCCCAGAAGGCAGTGAGCTATTTATGGTAGCTATTGTAATGTTGTAGGTTATTGAAAACATTTTTTAGTCATGAGCGCGTCTGCCCACTGAGCTCATGCTCTTTGGTTCTATTCCCAGAATTGTTAATGTATCACTGATAGAATGAATGTATCCTCTTTTACAATAATACATTAAAAATAGCCATGGTCTGGATGTTGCATTATTTTTTTTAAACCAGTTTATATGTCTTGTGCTGATATAGGTTTGTGTGTAAACAATTATACAATCTATGCTGAGGGAAGTTATGGACAACGTTTTGAGGTTTGTCTGACGTCCGGTGGAGCTCACCTGAAGACACTATCAAAAAGTGAAAAAATGTAGTATTTAGTTCGATTTTATTTAGCAAGTGGATATTTACATTTCATTTAAAGTGTTAATCTTAAAGTTACTAATCGTGTATAATTGTTTCTACTCCACTTTGTATAATCACTCGGTTTAAAAAGGGCACGATAAATAACTCAAATAAAAAATTGTAAAAAATGGAAGAGGGGAGGGAAATAAACCATTGTTATTATTCAAACCCTGTATATATATATATGTACTATATAATATATTATATAAGATTAAGATATTTTGAATTAAACTTTTATATCATAATATATATATATATATGTCTTATATAAAATTAAATTACCTATATTAATATAAATCCTTATATTAATATATATAATTATATATACACATTTATTTAATCATAATTCAAATATATTTAAATAATATGTATATAAGATTCTGCTCAAGCTCACACTCCTCGTTTAATAACAGGTTAGTTATTATTATTATTATTATTATTATTATCCTCACCACGTCTTACTACCCGTTCGGGCTACACGCGCAGCTGGCTATTTGAATGCCTCTAAGGTTACTATTGCATTACCAGTTCATAACCTTTGTTTTTGTGTATCTTTACTATTTTGAAACATAATGTGTAAATACCTAATTAGATTTTAATTTAATTTAACACCTCATCTTACTTCCCATTCTGGTAATACGCTTAAGTACTAATTACGATAGTGGGCTAGGCATCGGGAAGTTTGAACTTAGAGAAAGTGAACGCGCATTTGAGTGGAGGAAGAGTGGCAAATCATTTAGGAAAAACCAGCCCCAGTTCACCCGACTGAGATTCGAGCCTCGATCTCTTTGTCATCGGCAGTCTAGCTCAAAATTAAGCTAGCGCGTTAGCTAACTACCGAGGCGGGTCCTAATTAGTTGTACCTGATGGTTTCCAGCATGTTTATGGAAATAATATCTATATATAGACTTAATTTTAGAGTTTTGCTTGCATTCTAGAAAGAAAGAACATTTATACCCTTTGTAAATTATGAACATTATGAACTTTTTGATACCTAAATATACAGGTGGGGTACATTGATGTAATAAAATAAATTTGACAAGAAGGCTAAGGCAATTGTTTGAATAAGGCTGAGTAAGAAATAATGAGTGAACAATAGACGAAATGAAATGATACTCACATCGATGGTCATAATGCGGATCATATCCCGGCTGGGTTCACTTAGGGTACATCCAGATGTTAATCATACTCTCTCTACAGTATGATTTGGTGACCTGGTGGTCTAGTGGAAAGGTGTCGGACTTCTGTGCTGGGGTCCAGGGTTCAACCCTCGGTCCTCGGTCCCGACACAGATTTATCTGATTTCCAAACCCTTCCTTCATCTCTGACAAGTCACATCTTGTGAATATGGGGAATGCGAGGCCTCCACCATGGTTCAGAATCCACGTTAAAATGTAGGTCCTCCATTTCATCGCAAAATCACCCTACCATTACACATTAACGTAAGTGCGTATAACCCAAACTGGTAGTAAGACACGGTGCTAATAATAATAATTATTATTATTATTAAAATGACCAAAATGTCAAAAAAGGGAAACATTACTATGAAACTGGACCATACTATATTGTTATAGTAATAATATAATAGTATATAATAGTATTTTAGTAGTAATGGTAGTTTGGTTTCCATAGAGAGTAAATAAGAAGAGTTTGGTATCTACAACAAACTCTTATTTTGATGTCACCGTGATATATTAATAATTATTTAATGTTGTGATGTATTTTGAGTAAAAAGTTTTTATGTAATACTATTTACCTCTAAGCCCTTTAGCAATTTTTACCCTTTACCCATTTTCCCTTTATACCCTTCACACATTTTTAACCATATTTACCTTTTTACACATTTTAGATCTTCTTACCCTAAAATATTCCCCGAACTTAAGCCAGTTAGTAAATGTACAAAGGGGTTAAAAGACCAATAATGGTATAAATTAAATCTAACAGCAAAAGGGCAAAAAAAAAAAACGGAAAAAAATGAAAATTTATTCAAAAATAATAATTATTACTACAACAATATAGTATGGTCCAGTTTCATAGTAATGTTTCCCTTTTTTGACATTTTGGTCATTTTTGAATAAATTTTCATTTTTTTCCGTTTTTTTTCCCCCTTTTGCTGTTAGATTTACTTTATACCATTATTGGTTTTTAACCCCTTTGTACATTTACTTACTGGCTTAAGTTCGGGGAATATTTTAGGGTAAGAAGAGCTAAAAGTTGTAAAAAAGGTAAATATGGTTAAAAATGTGTGAAGGGTATAAAGGGTAAATGGGTAAAGGGTAAAAATTGCTAAAGGGCTAAGAGGTAAATAGTATTACATAAAAACTTTTTACTCAAACTACATCACAACATTAAATAATTATTAATATATCACGGTGACATCAAAAGAAGAGTTTGTTGTAGATACCAAACTCTTCTTATTTACTCTCTATGGAAACCAAACTACCATTACTACTAAAATACATTACAAATTGTTTGAAATGCAGTTGTAAATGTTTCACACGGTGTTAGTATTTCTCCATTCTTTGTTTATAATTCATTCATTTTTTAAAATATCGTAAATACTTCAAAACTCCGGCCCTGAAGACGTGCACATGAACGTGCACAGGGGCTACTATTATTCCAATTTCAGCCCTATGCATGCAGTAGATATCGTGCAATTTGTATGACAGATACACAAACTATTTGATTTATTAATGTAAAAGATTGCAACTGTGCCTCCTCATAAGAGCCATTTTGAGTGCGCTTGCATTTTAGTCTTGAATTAAGATTTTTTAGCTATTCTATTAGTATCTATTCGCTTATGTGTTTAAACTAGGTTTATTATATTTGTTTATTTGTTAGTAGCACTAAACTATTTATTTGTTTTTTCACTACAAAAATACTTTAAAGTAAGTAATACACTGCTTGCGTTCCTCAATTAAAGTATTAAATTCAGTTATATTTTCAGTTAGTTAATGGCTTTGTGTGTAAATTGGGTTTATTTAGATTTATTTCTTTGGTAGTAAAGGTTAACTATTCATTTTTGTGTTCATTGCTATAATACCTTCACGTAAGAGAACAACTGTTAGTGTGCTTACATTCATATCTTAAATTTAGGTATGTTTTAGTAATTTTATGCTAATGCTTGTAAATTAGGTCTAATTAGTTTTGTTTAATGACACTAAATACAAATAATTTTTTTTATTTAGATACATACCATAGAGTGATTCTTTCAATTTACTTTTTTTTTTCTTAGATATTAAATCTATACATTAATAAAGAACTTTGGTTTGTATTTGCATTCAAATTTTGTGGAGCTTTTCTTTTTTCTGGGTACTATTCTAAACGATAAGAAAACAAATTAATAATTTTATGGAATATTTTTCTTATTTTGTTTGTTGAAAGTAAACTCAAAAAGTACTATTGGATCAAGACGGGTATTCATCTATTGCACTCCTTATATTTTATGTAACTATTATAAACTATATAACAAATCACTATCTCATCAGCGTGTGAAATAGTTTCGAAAAAAACTGGTGTAAGTAGTGAACCTTTGTCGCGGCTGTTATTGCAGTTACATACGATGGTAAGTGATATAAGCAAGGGTGTGGAGGGGGAGTTGATGTGAGTGAGTTCGTGTATATTTATTCGTGAATCTTCTTATGAACATAACACACTGCTCTCGAATACGTTTCATTCTTTTCTAACATTTGAAGTTATCGAATGTGTTGCTTTATTATTTAATGCCAACGAAGCCACGGGAAATGTTAGTTCTCAATAAAGCAGCTTCTTTATATCAATGTATCTATCCCCCCACACTCTTTCATTTTCAGGATGCCATTTATTTAGAGTGATCATGGATTAAACTGAATTCAAACAATTCCCACGTGTGGAGAAATCTAACTGTTGTTCAATTAAAAGTACAGTGATAACATGTATGTAAATGTGAGCTTGATTTAAATACGAGTGTTGAGAGCTACTTGCGTAGTTTCTATTTTCCAAAGAAATACCTTTTTATTTATCACGCAGATGTTGCCCTCTGTTTAGTTCGCGTTAATGTCAGTTTTATAAAACATGAAAGTTAAAACAATAATATTTCTAATCACAGAATTTTTAAATTTCCCGTACACAGAAAAAATGACGCAGCTTATTATGAAGATACTACGATGATGAACACTTTGAAGATTATATATACATAACTTCAGAATCAAAAAAGTAATATAGATTAAGTATTTCTGCTTTAAAATTATACACAAAGAATATTTGTAATAGTTTAAGAAAAGAAAATATCAAAATGTAGGGCAGGGCTTGGTTGTTTTATCATCAGGAGCGAACAGATGTTGCTAAATGATACTTAATGACGAATGAACAAATATTTGTTCCTGTCTAAATATGTTTTATTTCTACAAGATGTGTCTGTTTAGCACCCATTGTATTTGTTTTTAGCACCACGTCTTACAAACCGTTTCGGTTATACGCTTTCATCATTTACTTTGATTAAAAATGAATACAAAAATAAGTGTTTACAATGGTGTTTCCCATATTCTACGATGATCAATATGACCAGGTTGTGAAGTATGAGAAAGAGTGAAAAGAGAAGAGGAGCAAGAAAAAAGAAAGCCGATACAATCTGAAGGAATAAGGGTGAAGAGTTGCGAAGAGGGAGGTAACAAGCGAACAGAGAAGAAACATTGGACTCCGGAAGTACTACTTTTTTCTTTTAATCTTCCTTCGTTTCGTAACTTTAAACCTGAATAATACATGCGAGCGAGTGGCAAAAGAGATCGTAGACAGAAGAGGAAAGAGAAGTTTTAGGAGTAAAAAA
>CABFOV010001042.1:84207-108200 GCA_902141375.1 Timema poppense
ACACACACACACACACACACACACACACACACACACACACACACACAAGCGTATGAGATTTGGAGCAAGGAGGTAGAAGTGGAAGAAGGTTGGTTGACTGCATGAAGTAATACCATCAACCAACAAGGTTGTGGTGGTTGGAGGTTTTGCGGTTTGAGTTTGTGGACTTTGAAATGGGGTAGGAAAGAGAAAAGGCTTTTACCCCTTACCCCAACCTTTTTTTTTTCTCCAGGTGTGCTATGCATTTGGAAAGTGCGCAGTCCATTTTACGAATATAGAGTGGGAGGATGGGATTCTAGAAGTGACGACAATGTAGACATGAGAAGGGATGTTGGGAAGGTTGGAAATGAAGAGAAGGGTAAAAGGGGAGAAAATTGATTTTATAAACAAGTTGAGTGTGAAGAGAAGAAATGAAAATAGCGTTTTAAATGTTGGAAAAACTCTGTAAAGGGTGGGTGTTTTAATTTTAGTAGACTAAAAGATTGATTGATGTGTACACAAAATTTTAATTGCATGAGTTAAGAGACAAAAGGAACATAAAATAAACTTTAGTGAATACTGTATTTAATATTCAGTGACAAAAGGGTTCTATCGGTTTGAAAGTGTTGGTTTTAAGCAATCTAGACACTAATAAACGGACTATTACTAGAATGTAAACAAGATTATTAATTCGGTAGGGACGAGTAATAAATGTCAAGCTCATCTAGTAAGATTTTCCGGTGACGGGGTTGGGGTGTTCAAGGTTTCAATGCCATTAGGATTTACTGTGGGTGAAATGGTTTACCCCTCTAATTCCAAGAAAATGCTAGTACATTTCTTATACATTCTACTTTCTCCATGCCAATACTTTTAACGTAATATTATACTGAACGGATACTAAATCACGGAGTGAAGGAAGTTGATATTTATATTTTAGATGGAATATTAATATTGTATTAATTATAAAGCATTAAGATAAATCAGTATTTATGAATCCCAATTATTTGGTCTTCTGTCGGGGACAAAATATGCAATACGATTTTCTTAGTATGAGCCTTTTAGAAAAAAACAATATTTTTTTTGTTAACAATGGTAACACTGTACTATAAACTAATATTAGTGTCAAAAGTGATAGCTGCAGATAACACGACTTGACGTATGAATTAGTGAATGTGGATTAAATAATTTTTCTTGGGACACTAGTTATGCACAACTCTTAGGATCATCAATATTTATAACTAATGAATATAAGTAATATCTTAAAATATGGATCTTAATCATATGTATATATTTTATGTCTAAATTCAATTTTACATTTTTTTAGGTGTTATACTTTTGCTTGAATAGGGAGTCTAATTTCTTTGATATGAGTTAAGTGTATTTTGTATACATACTTTTATCCAATTCACTTTTATATATATCAAATTTTAAGATATATTTGTTTATCTGGAGTTATTTCTCTAACTGTCTGCCAAACGCTAATTTTCTATCAGAATAAATGTTTTTTTCTAACTAATAACCAGCCATTTCCATGAGCCTCATTTCGAAATTACTTAGTTATAGATTTGGCCTGTGTTATATCTTTGTCCAAGATTTAATTAGAATAATTCAATAATAGTAAACTCATTATTACCAAATGTGTCCAAATAAAAAATAAGATTGTAAAATATAAGCAATAAAGTCACTAATTTCTTTAATCCACCCTCAAAAATATCATCTTATAACTTAACCAACTTGGATCTGAATCCCCAATGTCTTACTACCTAAAAAATAGGGAAATGTATTAACTTAAAGGTATTAATGATTCAACTTGTAATAATTTAAGTTATATACATTTTTCTCAATTGATTAATTTTTGCGGTATACCAGCCTGATATTCGTTTTTCAATCCTTCCCCTTTTCTTGGAGTTAATAATTACACATTAAAACCAATTTATAATAATATAAATTCCAGACCTCTCTATGTATTTTATACTATCAAATATACTGTATTAATTAAAACTATATATTTACCAACATTTTAAAATAATTTATAAATTTGCTAATAAAAACCCAAAGCTTTAACTCAGTGCGTGAAACTTTCAAATAATAGATTACATTTTAATCTAATACTTTGTGTTAAGGATTAACATCCTGCACAAGTATATAGGCCACCTCTAATACACACGGATATTAACGAGAGCTTCCTTTTAAAGTGTGAAGTTTACTTCAAGAGATGTTTTGTCAGTATTCTGAGGAGAGAAGCTTCATCTACCGAGTAATCCCTAGATCTAATCTCGAGCCTCTACTCTACATCTTCTACAAAATCTTGGAACACCTTTGTTCGTGCTCGAACACGCATGACATAGAATATTCCATCAGGAATTCTTAAATGAGTTTAGGTACAATGTAATAAAGGTTAAATTTGAATTCGAAACTTTAATAAACTATTTAATTCAGAGATATACAAAAGCGAAGTACAATTGAAAGGAAATACAAGAGAATAGGCAGGTTGACGCGTTTTAATATTTCATATGTTGAATAAAGAATGGAAGTAACGTTTATTCTTGGGATTTAATTTTCTTCATAAATGAGTCGAAGAAGGAGCTTCTTTAAGTAATGTGGATGGACATGACTACCAAAGGAACTGATTTTAAAGTACTACCTGAATTTATATTTAATTATTCAGTTCCTTATTTTCAACCTGACACAACTTGGTACGGTAACCCAGGTTTTATCTGCACGTTTTTAGACACTCTAAACCCCCTTTATTATTAAATCAGGTATAATTAGTGATTACCTTACCCACATCAGTGAACACGGGGAAATAATGTCAATTTGGTTAAGTCTGATTTTATGGTTTGCGGCGAGGTTGGGATTCGTATCCCAGACAGATTTACTATTGCTATTTTTTTCCTTTTTTTTTTGTTCCAAATATTTCTCGACGCACAGGTAGGTTAATTTTCCTATACATTTTATTTTCCTGATACCAACCTAATTAGTGTGTCTAAATTTCAGGACGAGAAGTATGAAATGTTCCCCAAATAAAATTATTGTTATCTCTATGCAATTTTTAAGCTTAATCGTTTGATAACAACTAAAAACGTAAGATTGATATGATCTAGATAGCGATAGGTTCTTTGCTGTAGGTGGGATTTTAATATAAATAATAAATAAATCAAGCTGGGGTTCAATCCTCAGTCCCGGCAAAGATTTATCTGATTACCAAACCCTTCCTTCACCTCTGACAAGACATCTTGTGAATGTGGGGAATGCCAGGCCAACACCGTGGTTTGGATTCCACGTTAAACTGTAGGTCCTCCTTTTCATCTCACAATCACCGTACCATTACACATTAGCGTAAGTGCGTATAACCCGAACGGGTAGTAAGACGCGGTGCTAATAATAATAATAAATAAATAAATCAAAGATGTATAGGCCTATATATTTAGTTGATTCTTTATATTTATTATCTATCATACAAATATAACTATAAATTATAAATGTTTTACTAATAATTTGATGCCTAATAAATACGTTATCGTTACTTCACGTGTGGAAAATTTTGTTATCTCTTGTTAGAAATGCAAAAATTGTACATTAAAAATTGTCGATATAAGACATGTTCTATTCCCTGAAACTGTATAACAAGATGTGCAAGGCAGATCAGGTCTTCATTTTACTGTTCGCACAACGCCATCTTTGGGTTAAAATCTATTCTATAATTTTTGTTACGATAGGTTGTGTTGTGTGTATTAAAATATATGTTTTGCTCTGTGCATTTTTGGACATCCATTTATTAAAGCTCTATTAAAAATATATTTGCTATATCTGAAAATATCCTTTCAAATAAAAGTTTTATATCTTAAAAGTCCTACAAATTTGTGTTTATAGTTTATTTCGTATATACTAAGATTTGCGAATGTATGATCAGATCTGGAAGTATACGCTTATATATATTTGAAGTAGCCTAAAAATAACTTTTATGGGAAAAATATATGTGCTTTTTGTAAAAAAATTAAACATGTTAAACAAAGCCTAAATACCAATTTTAATCAAAATTATTTGAGCAAATTTTGACAAAATAGATATTTTCTATTTCCCTCCTAAGTAAACTATACTTAATTTTAGGGTCGGATGGATGATTCAAAAAAAATATTCTGGGGGCCTTATGAAAATTCTAAATATAAGTTTTAGTTTGATCATTAAAATGGTTTTGGCTCTAATCCGATTAACAAAGAAGTGGCATTTCAAAAATAAACATTTTCGGGTTCAGAGGATCATTAAACGTAAGCACACATAAAATTTAGAATTCAAGTTCTTTGTGGATCACAATACGTTTCTATATGGGCGATCGCGAGAAAGTATCAAGAAATACAGTTTTGAAAAGAAATGTCAGCTACAAGCTATTTAAAACAAACTAATCATTTACCCGCACATGTGTGTGGTCGGTCATGTTATTACTTTGTCATTTTTTCACAATTAGACTTACTTTAACCAGATTGTCCGCATTATAATTCGTCATCTTGCAACTAATCCATTCCTGTCTCGTGGGTTACGTCGGTGGCCTAAATCTAATCCCTCTAGAGCCGAGCTAATACTGGCTACACAGGTGTTCCTAATCTCTCTAGCCTTCCTATTATACGGCTGAGCTTGTAATTATTTCTTTAGCACTGCGGCCTACTAACCGTTAGTGTCATAAGTTTATGTACTAATTACTCTAGTGGTTTTAGGGATTATAAAAGTTATATTTATAGGAAGTGTACCCGCACTTGCGTTGAAGGAGAGTTTACAACTATTTTGGAAAATATTTCTTCAGATAACAACACAGACCAATGTATTCTAGTACGTATGGCTTAATAGCAATTTATACTTTCTCGCCAAGTGTGATGGCCCACTTATACTTCGTTTTAAACTGCTTTAGGATTGAAGTCAGTACAGCCGGAGAAGCGAGTGGAAGCTCGTTACGTGTTAGACCAATCCATGAAAGGTAGTTATCATAGCAACCTATGCATGTTGCCAGATTTCTTGACAATCACCGAGTATGCTTGTGTTAGTAATAACGCGCAAACCCCCGCTATGTGGCAACCATGCTCCCCAGCCTACCCACCACGTGGATCATAAAGCAGTTTAATTCACAGTATAAAAGTCCATCTCACTATTGATTAACTGGTAAATTAGATACAAGAATAAGCTCAAACCATGAGACGTAAGTAAGTGTGGTTTTTCTAAATTATTCAATAGATATTGGTGAAATTGAAAACTTCTTAGTAGTTTTATAATTTAAAATAGCTATTTTTAAATTCTTTTGTATTCTATAGAATATTGTAAGAAATTTTCAGTTGTTTCAATCCTCTTGTTGTTTTTTAAAGTGGAATACAGATAACCGCACCATGATGTGACGACTGATCCAAGCTGTATTAGCTAAATAAGTTAGATATAATCTGGAAGATGAGATGGGCTTCTTAATTCTGACGTTGTAGACAAAATATTTACTTATATATTTTTTAAATTAATCATCAATTACCCTACTAACCTAATATCATATCACTCCCCATGATACTCTTGAATAATAAATACCAGTTATTTCTAGGAGTAAAGTATTTTATCCTCTTTTTTTTAGGAATTTAACGTGCACTTTCTAAACTGACTGATTGTATAAGCGGCACCAGGGGTCTCCAAACATTTTGCTATGTGGGCCACATAATATATTTTACACATTTTTGCGGGCTAAAGTAAAGTTCACCTGTACTTCAAGTAACATTATTTTTGCCCTGGAATGCCTTGATATGCGCAAATAGATCATATATAAAATTTGTTTCAGAATGCAAATTTAGATTCAAGTCATATAGCCAGTCACGTCTATAAAAAAAAATCCACATTCCAAGGCCAATCAGAGGTTGATAAAAGTGATTGACGTTGATTCTTCTATGTGAGAAATAAATCAATTTATATGTAATTAGGTTTATAATAATTAGTCAATATAATTACATATTTTAAATTAGGTAATATCTTTTGGAACCTTCCTTTGATAAACCTCTGCCGGGAGACTTGGAAATATCTAAAATCATCAGTCAAGCCGTTATTTTGTCGTTATAAGGAATGGCGCCTGTGACTGAAAGTGAGGGTATGCAATTCCGACAGTAATCTCGCTTGATGTCATGGGGAGATTCATGCGTACGGATAGAAACTGGACATGTCAAATAAACTGTGTGGTTAATAAATAACGAAGAGAAACAATTAATTAGTTTTTTGATAAAATCTTGGAATGGGCCGGATGTGGCCCACAGACCGTAGTTTGGAGATCCCCGATCGAGATGATGTATAAATCAACTTAAATCTAAAGAAAAAATATTCGGTCTTTAGCCGTTAAATCATCATTGTAAAAGAGGAATATCTGATTACACTAATGATACATTTTTCGGCCATCCCAAGAATTGAACCCGATACTTCTAGCTGTGTATCTGTGTAGACAGACACGCTACATACTTAGCTAAAGTATTGTACCATAGTATTTTATATTTGGTGTGTGTATACCACGTTTTACCACTCCTCGTGATTATATACATATCAATACAACTGGAGTATTAATAAGAAAGGCAGAATGCTTAGGGAAGTAGACCAACATTTGTTTGAAAAGCGTTTGGGAAATCAACTAAAAAAAATTAAATAATCTCTGCACCCATCCGAGATTCGTATCCTCACCTTACTATCATCAGTAATCCAGTATTTTTCGAGTGATATATCATACCACGTGATCATAGATGTGGGCTAGACACTATTGAACTCATAAAATATATAATTTGCTAGGAACTCTGTGAAGTGGGATTAGTTAATGAACGCTTAAAAACTTGATTTGCATACATGCTAATATCTCTAAAAATACACTTATATTATACTGTAGAGGTAAGGACCAGAATAGCAACGGTGGTAAAATAATCTAATTTTAAAGATAGTTATAAAGATACAAAGCTAAGGTATTGATGGTAAACCATTCAGATCAAAGTATGTATAATCTAGAGGTGATTTTCTAGGTTTGTAAAATAAATATTTCCAGTAAAGATTTAAACTAAATCAAGTAAGTTATTTGTAAATCTCATTGTTACAACAAAATTATCACCCACCTTTAGTACAGATCTGACTAATATTAGTTCTGACTTTCAATTGTTGTTTTTTTCAAAATATTAGAAAAGTTGACTGAAATATATATAAGGCTAAATATATTGGTAGATATAAATATATGGTATAATTACGTTAGTAAGGTAGTCTCAGAACATAATTATTTAAGTGAATTTATTATACTATTGGCCAAATGTAGCTTTTACTTATTTTTATTATTATTAATATCTATTATTATTATTACTATTATTCTTTTTTACTTATAAATTGGGAAATGAAAGCATAGTTTGCACCTTTTACATTAATGATCTTGGTGTTCTCATGGATAACAAATTTTTTATCCACTATCATGTTTACCATGTAATTTCCCAGTAATTGAAATTACTTAGACTTATTAAATTTATTACGTCATTATTTAAGAAAGTTGACTGTTTTTTATGTCTTTACTACGCCCTGGTTAGATCTAATTTAGAATATGCTACTGTTGCTTGGAATTCCATTAACTTAACTGACGCTCTTAGATTGGAAAACGTTCAAAGAAATTTGTCTCTGCCAATTAAAGTTATGTCGAATTCGACTTTTATAATAAAAGAAAAGCTAAGATCAAAGAGTTATTTAAGGATATCCCATATCAATAATTCATCAAGTATAGGTTCGGCCTATAATATTTAAATTTACAATATTCTTATTTATTTTTTGCATATTGTTACTGCTTTTAACCACTTTTTAGTTGTTTGTTATTATTGATATATTTTATTCCTATCATTATTAATTATATGTATGTGTATGGTACTTGTGTACTTTTTAGTGCTGGCCTTTTATATGTCTCATGACTGTTGGCGAGCACTATAATAAAGGAAATTGAAATTATTATTTTTATATTTATAGTGATATGTTTGGTCAAAGATAATATTTGAGGAAATAATTATTTAAAGGATGTGTTTATGAAAGTAACTTTTGAAGCTGTTGGGTATTCTTCTTCGTAGCATGATTTCAATATTGGTATCGTTATACCAGCAACACTGATATTCACCCGTAGCTCTAGGATGTCTACTTCTAGTTCTACCTTTACTACCAGCAGATTGTAAGAGAGGAATGAAATTTTAATAAAGTGCTGGTAAATATCTCCTTTTTCCAGCAACAGAGACATTCAACCCTAGTCCTAGGATGTCTACTTCTAGTTCTACCTTCCCTACCAGCAGATTGTAAGAGAGGAATGAAATTATATTAAAGTGCTGGTAAATATCTCCTTTTTCCAGCAACAGAGACATTCACCCCTAGTACTAGGGTGTCTACTTCTAGTTCTACCTTTACTACCGACAGATTGTTAGAGAGGAATTAAATTATACTAAAGTGCTGGTAAATATCTCCTTGTTCCAGCAACAGAGACATTCACCTCTAGTCCTAGGGTGTCTACTTCTAGTTCTACCTTTCCTACCAGCTGCCAACTTGGCTGTTACTGTTGGTTTCGTGGTAGCTGAGAGGGTCCTGTACATCCCCAGGTAATAAAACACCCACATACAATATTCGTGTTTACACTTGACATAAACCTAGAGGCTGTGTCTAATCTAAACAGTTTGTCTGTTGTTCGCTAGCTTAGGTTTCGTGTTGCTGGTGGTATACGGAGCTCAGCTACTGTGGGCAGCTTTCTTGCGTCAGAGGTCGTTACTTCTTTGTGTGGGACTGGTGGTGCTGCTAGTGTTGTGTACTAGAACTGTGGTCAGGAACAGAGACTGGAGTTGCAGGGAGACTCTGATCATGTAAGTTATATTACTACTTCTATGTGTGAGCCTGGTGGTGCTCCTAGTATTGTGTACTAGAACTGTGGTCAGGAACAGAGATTGGAGTTGCAGGGAGACTCTGATCATGTAAGTTATATTACCTCCACTGGAGGATATTACTACTTCTATGTGTGGGACTGGTGGTGCTCCTAGTGTTGTGTACTATAATTAACTCTTGGTATCTTGGTCATTTTATACCAGTATAAAATTTACTTAGAGCGGTTTCATATTTATTCGCCTGGCAAATAAGCTAGGAAAAACTGACAATAAGCAGTCTAAAATGACCTTACTCGCCAAAATGGCATCACAAGTTTGATTTACGTTTTAATAGACAGTTTTGTTAGTAATGACTTTTAAAACCTTCAGAAAAACTCGAAACTACCGTGGACCAATTATTCAAGATTCGTCCTCAGGAATAGAGGGATAGTTTACTTTTTGTATACATATATAAAACAAACTATCCATCTATTCATGATCTGTAGTGTGTTATATGTACATATATAGCTAATAGCACACCAAAGCTCAAAGTTATTATGTTAATAGCATACAATGAACAATATAGAATAAGAATAATAGGTAAAGGGATCCCGTACCATTTTATAGCTGTTCAGAAAAATTATAGATAATGATAAGAATTAAAATATTTTAATCATTATTAGTCAATTAAGTGATATATTTGACTACTGACTCAACTCATCTTTTTCCATATTAAATAATTATCACTTAATACTTTCCCTGAAATTTAAGTTTGATTCACACGTTCACTGAAAATAGAGCCGAATGCCGAATACGCTTTAGTGGCGCAGCAATCCACACGATTACAGAAATCTATGTCGGTCCATGGTGCACTGTAACAAACTCTAGAAACCACTACATATTCCCATAGTGTATTATCTTGTAGATAGTAACGTATCTAAGACAAATATTACTATTGATGTTTTCAAATTATTTCGTAATGTCATACCCGCCTCGGTGGCGTAGTTGGCCAACGCGCTAGTCGTGTTGAGCTCAACTGCTGAGGATGGGAAGATCGAGGTTCGAATCTTGGCCGGGTGAACTGGGAGGAGTTTATCCTAAATAGTTTTCCACTCTCCCTCCACGCAAATTTGGGCTCACTTTCTTTTAATTCAACCTTTCCAATTCTTAATCCATTAGCGTAATTAATATTTAAAGCTTATAACCCAAACGGGTAGTAAGACTCTGTGCTAAATAATAATAAAATAATAATAATAATAATGTAATGTTATAAAAAAAATCAAAGGAAAACATGAACGATAGGTACACTTTCCATTTACCGAGTTATATAAAATATACTCTCAAAAACATTAAAACCAGTGTTGCTTTTATCTCGTTTTATGGACGTAAGATTACTTACTGAGTCTTTTGGTTTCAAAATCGTATCAGGTTTCTTAAACTGATGTTGTCGTGCCCAAAAATAAAAACCTAAAATTATTTCAAGTAAGCCAGATTTTTGACGTTGATGTTGATGAAGGCTTGTGATTGTCTTAAAGCCCATCACGTGCCCACGTTTATGTTCGGATTTGGTTTTTGGGCGAACGTTTGAATCCAAAGTAATGGCTACCTTAGATACAACCTTGTGCAATAGAGGATATCTACTTCTCCGATGAGAGTGTCCATTTTATTTAGAAGTGAACTCGGTTGTATTTAAAAAAAATCAACTATCTTGATGTATTAAAAAAAAATCAACTATCCTATTCTTTTACATTATGTCAGATAGTTGAGGTCACTATGAAAGGGCAGTCATATGTTCTTACCATCATCAATGTTATTAAATGCATTTAGCTAGAACGAGTATAATACGCGGATCAAAAAATAAATAAAAATTGTATGTGATCTGTTTGATAAAACTAGTAACAATATATGTAATAATTTCGCTACCCAATCCCTATCCCGTTGGCAATTTGTCAGGATGACCTTGTGGAGGCAGGGAGTGTTGGACATGCGTGTTGAAATTATACATACCCGAAGTTTTGCTTAATTTTATTGTAAGCTCTAGTATATGATGGGATGTAGTTAGTCATAATTGCTTTAAGTTCAAATTGAATATCTAGCCTAAATGAATCACTCTACCAAACAGTCCTTCTATACGTTTACATCGGAGATCTAACTCTACCTCGAAATGGGAAAAGAACGCGCTCTAGTCCTGTTATGATGCCCCCCTCCCCCACACGTAGCTGCTACTGTCCTCGTTTCAGCTCGTCAAATATTTTAAAAGCGTTTCTTTATTTTAACGTTTATGCCTAGTTCCGTAATACTGATTTTTAACCGTGTGAAAGTTATGTTTATTGTAATTATAAAATTGTTATATTATTGACAATTGTTTGTGTTTGGCCGGTTGACTCAGGCTTACAGCACAAATAAGGAGCACATATCTATTAGGTAACATTAATATTGCCCAAATGTTACTAGACAATGACGATGATTTATTAAAATTTTATAAGTGTTGACCAGAAACGAATTGAGTTTGTATGTTTTACAATATCCATCTCAAACTTTTACTCCAAACGAAAAGCAAATGAACCATAAATGAGTCCATCTGCAAAATAATCAGATCGAAATCCTAACGCACTTCTGTTTTATAAAACACTTTAAAGTATTATAAGTATTCAAGGAGATAGTATACACAAAAACTACTACCACATTCAAATTGATTAAAATATACTCTAATTAAATGTTGTTTTCTCTGTTAGGATAATTTATTGTAATAGTGAAAATTTTCAGCCCCAAAAATATTTGTTATCACTACTATGTCTTACTACCTTTTTCGGTTATATGTATGTATAATAACTATTATAGTGCGGTAGGGATGGAGTAGGAAACACTATAGAGACAATTTACCATCATTTGTGTGGAAGGAGAGTGGGTAAAAATTTAAGCAAAACCAGAATTATATCCCCCTCATTATCACGAATGTGATTAAAATTGATTCCTAAGAAGTATTTTATTTCTGAAATAACACTGTGGGCTTGTTTTAGGTAAATGTAGGTTTAAGGGTAGTTTACTGGCGAGTTATATTAGAAAATTCTAATTAGTTTTGTTTAAAATATAGCCCTTATCTGAAGCCATGACAAATAAAATTGTGTACTTATTTTTCAGGAAAATTTTTTGTTTATCGCTAGTTAACTTATAACTGTTTATTTTTTAAATGTAAAATATTCTAATAATTGTATTCAACGATTTTATTCAAAATGTGTATCTAATAATTTCTTAGCAATATACCAAATTTTATAAATCTATTTTTTTAAATACGTTTTAACGGCTATAATTACTATTAAAAATATTTTTATGAATATTACATTTTTGGAACATAGATCAACAATTTTGTTCAAAATTAATAACTTGTGTCTAATTTACATGATAAATAATAATGTTATATTATTTTTCTAAAATAAATCGGTTTAAATATATTTTACTAATGTCAAATTTTAGAAAATTAGAGAACGTTTGAAAAAGGCTTTGAATATTTCGTTCAAATTTAATATTTAAGAAATTTTTTTTAAGATAAATAAAGGTTTTTGTATTTACAAACTGAAATTATTTTGGTGGTTAATTACAAACAACAGATTTATAAAAATTTATATCTGTTTAACAAATTAGAATGATTTAGTTTAAAATTTAAACAGCAAGAGTGTTTATTGAGATTAATAATATAATATGTTTGTTTTTCGGAAACAACATATGATGTGTGATTTTACTAAAAATCTATTTTTAGTAATTTTGTTCAAAGTTTTAATATGAGAAAGTTCGTTTGATAGTATCATACCATTTATTGAATATAATTTCTTTATATTCGTAAATGTAACCAATGAAGATCCAATGGCTTGACGCATGCTTCATTAAAAGGATACATAATAATTCTTCTAGCTGCATCCTTCTATGAAAATTGGACTGTAAATTGTTTATGCGTTTGCAGGGCTGGACTAAAGGCATTGCCACATAACGCAAAGATGCATTACAATTTTGCCAACTTCCAGAGAGATTCCAGCAGCCTAGAACTGGCTACTTCACACTACAAAGAAGCCTTAAAGTGAGTTTTTCATCGCTCTATAATTCATTTTCCCCTTCATGTTTAGAACTAGTAGTTTATTTTAGATATCAATAAATGTTTATCCCTAATCAGTGGTCACATGTTCTAAAGCGTCACTCTTGTACTATATTATGTTGCCAGTGATGAGATACGAATTCAAATCCCTGTCAGCTTTACTAAGGGGTCGCACCCCCTAACCTCCCAAAATACGTATACATTTACAAATAATTTATATTTTCTAAATATAATTCACTAGCGTAATTAATGTGTGAACTTAACCCGAACAGATGGTAAGATTTATTGAAAAAAAAATTGGAGTAAGCTAGCTTTGTTTGGGGGATGGGATTATTTAATAAACACCTTAACAGATGTATTATGTTATTAAATAAATTTCAGATTAACTTAATTAGAGAAGAGACAAATTTAACTCATTCCTTCTGCGTTTAATTCATCCCTGAAAAAGAGGACGCCTCAATTTAATAAGATTTTTTTTGCCCAAACTGGGTATAAAAAGCAGAACCTTAAATAAGGTAGATACCGACCAACCTAGATTTAATTCAATTGAAATACAAAATTGTCACATATATTTTCTACCGCTGAACAATTATTATATACTGTTTAGTGCTTAGTGTAAGATCATTTTTACACTTTTTTTATTATTAATATTCTGCCGCGTCTTAATAACTGTTCGGGCTATATATAGTCTCTTTTGTACTAATTACGCTGATGGTTTTCGATATGAGGAAGCTTATATTTATAGGAAATGCACTTTAATTTGCATTGAGAGAAAAGGTAAAAACATTTTTTTTTAGATCTCAGTACACCTGATCGATATTCAAACCCTTGATCTACCCATCACCGGCAGTTTAAAATACTGTGAGAGTATTGCCTTAGACCATGCGGCCAAAGAAGCAGGTTTCCACTCATTATTAAAGGCTAAGTATATATGTTAATATGTGAGTGTTTCTTATTTGGAGTTTTCAGCGATAGTGTTCTTTTATACTCATAAGACTTTTGCTTTTAGTTGATAATATTTTTAATTAGTATTTATATTTTATACTAGCTGTAAATGCCCGATGTTACTCAGATGATTTTAGTAATATCATTACATGTATTTGAGGGGGATGATGGAAAAAGAGGTAATGTCCAATTTTAACACTCTTAATATCTATTATTATTTTGTTCTAAAGTGATTTATGTCATTTTTAAAATAATTAAAAAAGTATCTACTGTGGTACTTATGCGGTTTGAGATATAAAAGTTTTTGTCCTGGAAAATATGTGAAACGTGAATTAAGCCTTTTTGTCACTGTACCCCTAATTTGGATTAGAGTTTGAGAAATATACTTAGTGATAAATTACAATATATAGCGATTCGATATCATATCATATCATATCTAATAATATTATACTGATAGTAAACAATTTTAGGTTTATTAGTTACCTTAGCTGGTTGTCACAATGCCTTATACATCAGATTCGCAATTATTGTGCATTTTGCTTAAGGTGCACAGGCTAATTTTTTTCTCATACGTATGTACTGTTTTTTATTTATTAGTGTTAAAGAAACTGATACCAATGATGACGTGATCTTAGTCATCAAGTTCTTAAAACATTATATTAATAAAATATGCCAAAGTGGCAAACTCAAAGGTTTCACTGAATAGGTGTGAAAAGCTTCTGCTTTTATGTTTATTTTTTTCGTAGTTACCTAATCTGGTGGCCACTTGGCTTAGGGCGTCAATATAGGTATATGCGACCAGAAAGAAAAGAATAACCATAGGTATGTTGTCCCAATAAATTGTTAAGCCCTTAAGTTTATGCTGTACTACATACAGCCTACTGTTTTTCTTATTTTCATAGATTAACGTGCTAATAGTCATGAAGAATATGGTATAAGGCTTGCAACAATTAAAATTTATAAACTATTTTGTGCATTGTACAACCTAAGGTTTCCATAAGTACATATGCCAAGGTATTTACTTTTTTTTTCTTTTTTTTTTTTTAGATATCCACAAAATTGGTCCCGTGGCTTCTAGTAAATCTACCCACATCGGTGTGTATACGGTCATAGGTGTCAGTCTTGTCTATTTTTCTTAGAATCGCATCATATTAACTGTTCATGTGTTACGCATATGTACTAATTACGCTAATGAGCTAGAAATGAGAAAGGTTTAGCTTAGACTGTGTGTACCCAAATTTATGTGGGGGCGATAGAGTAGAAAACCATTTAATAACCTTTTCTCCCAGCTCAGTACACCTGACTGGGATACAAAACCCGAACTCCATGTCATCAGCAGTCTATTCTATTGCGAGAGTGACGCCTTAGAACATGAGGACACCGAAGCAGGTCTTGTCTAGTTTAGTTCGATGGAAACGTGGAGGTTAGAGTCATAATCCCTGATGGTTGTACTGATTTATATTTTTCACAATAATTCCCCTAGTCTCTTTCAACGCAAATGAGAGTAAACATCCGTCTATAAAGTGTAAATTCGTGGACAGCCCGGACAAGTAGTAAGAGAAGTTACGCAAAAAATATAGATATTTTGAATATTAATTTTCTTTTTTCAGATGTCTTGTAATACTAATGGCTATATGAGATAATTTAAAACGTGGGAAATTCCATCAATTGTATCGCATTCATTTACCCAGAACAATGGGATAGGTCCAACAAAAGATAGGAACTGAGTGGTGCTAACACATGTCGTGGTGCACGCAAGAACCTTGACAAAACAATCTTGGAACCACTGTCTGTGGAGTGCGCGCGCACGTTTTAACAACGCAGAGAATTGGTATCATCTGCATGCTCAGCGATTCTTTCCTTCAAGTAAACACGCAATCTATCCTGTCAGCGACATCACGCATGCAGATAATATGTTAGTGTCTACCCGTGAAACAGTAGAACAAAACATTTTTATTTTCATATTTTTGGAAGCAACGTATGAAAGAGGGTAGAAATGAAGGGAAAAAAATTGTATTCTTGGTACTACCAATGAGCCTTATTACCTGTTTAGGTTATACGGATTTATGATAATTACTCTAATGGGTTAGGGATGAGAAAGAAATAATTTTATCTGTTATTTACCCGAATTTACTTAAAAGGATATTAGGAAACCATATAGGTAAAATCATCCTCAATAGACCCTACCGTGACTCAAACTTTGATCTCTCCATCTTTAGCAGATCAGTCTAACACGAGAGTGACGCCTTAGACAGTTCGACCACTGAACAGGGTGATTACAAAATTGAATCAACGTTATTCATTAAATAAAATTGATATCTTATTATAATTATTAAATAAAAAATTTAAGGTACCCTTTCTGAATCCACTACTAAACTAACATAATTATAGAACAAACAAAACCCAGAGTCCTCAGATTTCATTCATCAATAAGAAAGCGGTAGCCTAATTATCAGGAATCGAACCCATGATTCTAAAATCTGTAGAGAAGTGCGCTACCGTTAAGCTAGGATGTCGGACTGGACGGAGCATTCATTGATCATTTGTAATTTTCATACTATATTACATGTTTTTGGCAAACCTGTACTGATTTATTTGTAATATTTGAGTTTTTTGTTTCATCGTGTCTTACTAACCATCTAGGTTATTGGCATATTATTATAAAAATTACTTTAAATTTTGTTTTTGAAGTTTTTGCAAAGGTTGATTAAATATCATCTGGTTATAGCATTGCTTTTAATTTTTCGATGCTCAGTGTATTTTTAATAAGTTTAAATATAATTATCTACGGACAAAATTCATTCTGTGCCTCCATTTGCCCATGAAAGACACAAATTTAACTGGAGTACTTTATTTAATGTGTCAAAAGGAGAGCTTATGCTTGAAAATACTTAAATTAAATATTGCATTAAAAAAAAGATGATTTTCCAAATCCGGGACATTTTCTAGGACTTAATATATAGGGAAAATGTGGTAAAACTAAGGACTGTCCCGAATAATACAAGACGAATAGTCAGAATATTCTAAAACCATTGTGAAATATAATTAATATTAATATTTCCCACGCAGTGGGACATTAAATGGAAAAGTTTATTCAACTTTTAGTTTAGAAATAAATGGCGCGGAACTTCGCACGGAATTTCTCGCTCTATTGTTTAAAAATGGAGATATTTATTCATAACTCGTAATATATTATGTAAAACGAATTAATATACACTAGCAAACACAAGCATAAATTGAACTATATTTATGTAAAACCATTTTTGAGTCTTTGTTTAAAATTTTATAATTGTATTTTTAAAGAATTGTCCTCATTTGTATGTTAGGACCGATAAAAAAGGTCAATACTGGGTCCACAAGGGTCAACAATTTGTATTAAAATTTCAACTTCCAGTTAAAATTTTCAACATTTTATTAGGTGTTGTAAATCTTAATGCCATCGCATTGTTATTAGATTCCTCATTTATAAATTTTGACCTATAAAAAATTTAAATATTGAATATTGACTCTAAAATGGAGATAGCTCATTGTTGTACAAATATTCATCGTAAGGGGTTAAAGGAATAACATTACACTTTTTGAGAGATTTACTTTTATTTAATTACCCTATGGCATTGGAGAATTATTGCGTTTAAACTTAACTAGGATATTTTTACAACAAAAGCTCACAAAATTGTATTAATATATTAGGCCATAATTCAGAAACTGTTGGTTTTATAAAAATATATTTCATATAAAAGATTTTTATTTTCAATGGTACTACAATTTTGAAGTGAGAAGTTATTTAGTATCTCAAATAGTTGCGGATATACGTAAATTTCATCTTCTGTACCCTAAAAGTCATTTTCACGGGAAAATGAAAGTAGTCAGTTTATTCATAATCTTAATCAACACATAAATACGAATTTTAATTAAAATCGTTAAAGCCGATTTTAGGAAAATCTATTTATTTTATCTTATCTCCCTTATTAAACTACTCTTAATTTTAAGTTTAAACAGACACACAGAAAGATGGCATTGTAAAGACCACTTTTTAGGGTTCGGGGGGTCATGAGACGTCGACATAGATCAACATTTCAGGCTAGGTTTATTTTACAGTCTCAATACTTTACCTCGAGTGTTCGAAAAGTTAATATATATATTTGCGTATAGCTTGAAAGTTAAGGTTTTTATAAAAATATGCCTCGTTTAAAATATTTGTATTATAAATAGGTCTACATATTTTAATGATAAATAATTTCATTTCGTAAATAGTTCCTGAGATATGACAAAATGAGAATTTACGCAACTGATCGGAGCCCTTAAAGCCATTTTTCCCCAATTTTTGGAGTAGCCATTTTGTTTGGGATATTTTTAAATGTTTAGAAATGAAATTTAATCAAACTCGTTATAGGCAATTTTGAGAAAATCGACTTTTTTATCTTTTTGCCCTTCAGTAAACTACCGATAACTTTAGGGTTAGGTATCCAATTCCAAAAATTCCTCGGGGCAATCCTATGAAAACCCTAGATACCAAGTTTTAGCCCGATCAGTAAAATAGTTTTCAGCTCTAGTTGGAAGTACAGACAGACAGACAGAAATTCAAAAACAACTTTTTCGGATTTAGGGGGTCATGAAACGTCTAAATTCATCAAAATCTCTGTTTCGATTTTTTTTTTTTTACGATCACAATACTTTCTCTACCTGTAAGATAGCGAGAAAGTAAAAAGGTTGACTTTTTGGTGTGTTTATTTATATAGATATGCAAATTAAAGGTTAGCTAGACTTAGAGTATAAAGCTTAGAAGTAAATTAAGGTATTAATCTGGTATTAATCTTGTATGCGTGTATCTTACCAGACGTGTTAAACGGGAATCTATTTCCGCCTCAAGTTATGCCCCCCAAAAATGAGTACTCTTCATATTCAACCAACTCATTAATATAATAATTATTTTCTATTCCGGCCAAAGTTATGATCACAAAGGTTAGTGCTTTATGAATTGAATTGGTCTTCCCCGATAAAATTTCTTTCGAATCTCGGTAAGGTCAAAAATGTATTTTCACTTCAATACAAAGCCACTATTGGGGGTGGTTCAAAGGTGATAAGAAAGGTCTAGGGTATGGAAGGCTGACAAACGATTCGTATATCTCTATAATAATGGTTTTAAATTTAGTTGTAAACCTATTAAAAGTCTTTCTGTTAAATATAATTTGATTTAATATTAATAGTTTGGCATTGGAAGGATAGAAATATATTAAGGCATTTTGCTTAAAAGACCCAGCCACAGTCTTTAAACAGTAGATGTTGATGATTTTGGAATTTGATATCAACCTTTATATTAAAATATATATTTTATTATTGATTTCTTGTGTCTCAAAGTTATTAATCAGAGCTTGTTATCTTTAATTATTGTACTAGTTATATTTATGTTTTATGTATGTCTATGTATCCAAATATTACATACGTTTTAGCAAATGTTTTTTTAATGTGAACAGAAATAAGCACCGTCATTACTTTTTATCGAGCCTGTACCATAAGCTCATATTATTCTACACTATTATGTAGTTGTCGTTTTTTAAATCCAAAGCTTTATTCGTTTTGTTCTGATTGAAAAAAGTTTAGAAAAATATCCATTACACTGTATCTCATCAGATGGGTGGATTATTTCCGGAGAGTTGGCAACGTGTGTGCGGGTGGCCTACCCTCCAAACATGGCCGACTTTGCGCGCGTGAGGGAGCACCTGTGCCCACGGCGGCCCCCAAATAAACCAATGTGCCATTCCATACATAGCTCGAGCGTTTCACGGCATTGCGGCAGGTTGAGAGACGCGTCAGAGGATACACCCTCGCTGAAAGGGGTGTCTCTCTAAACATATTTCTGTCTAAACTTCGTCTATCGTACATTCACCCAGGGTTAGAGGAAGAACGTCGGCTCTCCTGAATTATACTATTTTAACACCGAAGAGGGGATCATTTTCTTCAAACATACAATACAATTTTCATAATAAAAGCCTTATTTGGAATTTATAACAGTTAATAGATCTGCTTTCATATATTCAGATTTCAGGTATGCATATGTAACTTTTGAAATGTATTAATAATACCTATAAAATAAGACTTATAATACTTAGAGGGCGTGATTTTATCCGTGTTAAATATTCAAGGGGCATATTTCCATCAACAAAACATTAAGATAAGTCCTTATAAACTTGTCTATAAAGGCTTAGTTTTAGCCTTAGCAAACATTTCCCTCAAAAATGGATTGGTTGTGAGTTATCCATTGAATGGCCTGCTCCTTTAGCAGATTTAAATCTAATAGATTTTTATTTTTGTGTGCATTTAAGGTCCATTGTTTTCACAGCTCCTGTACCCGACGTTGAGGTTCTAGGAGAGTGTATCATAAATGGGTGTGTGTAAATACTTAACGTAACACCTCAGGTATATTCAACGGGATACGACCAAGCATGGAACACAGGCTCAGAGAATACATCGAAGCAAAATAACAATTTGTAAAAAATGTTTTAGCAAACTATTCACTCATGTGATTTTATTTGTTTCTGTTAGGCCCTAATACAACAAATAAAGACAAGGTTTATTTTTTTGTTGGTTTGATTATTAATTGAACATTAAAATTATTTTTACCTCAGAAACAAAGCATTTACTGGCCAATGTTTATATGATTATTTTTTAATGTCTGGAGGTTGGAAATACGCCTCTATAATATTTGAGAGCAATTAAAATACACCCCGTATAGTAAAATGCTATCAATGTTGCCTATATATATATATATATATATATTTGTATTTCCTAAAAAGTTATTCCTATAAAAATAATAGGTTTGTAGTAATTAGTTTAATCGTATGCCATCGACAAAGCTGTTCATATATAGAATTTCTAATTTCTTTTTTAAAACTTGGTATACATACATACCTAATAACTCAGTTCCCTTATAGGGTAGTCAATAAACTGTGCATGTGGAAAATTAAAACAATTCCGTATTTAATCTCACCTCACTAACTTTCTCCACACTTTCCTATCCTTATATACGCCCTTATCTACAACAACATCGATACACCGAGTCATACATGCTCATTTATTCTTAATACCTAGAACTCTTAAGGTTTCTATTTTTCACACATTAATCTACAACATTTAACCATCTCTTATATGGCCTACCCTTATGATCCACACAATTTACCTTCATATATTTGTTTCGTCCCTCGATCAACACTCATCCTCTAAACATACAAAAACCAACGTAGACTCCTTTTTCACAGCTACCTATTGGTTTCCCTTTAAAGCCACACTTATTCAGCACCCATTCATTAATGACCCTGTCCATACGAGTTTTTACAATCGCATATCTCATTCCAACTGCATTCACCTTGCTCTTCTGTTTCTCCTGACAAACCCACGCTTCACTTTTACTAAACAATGTTGGCACTAGCACACTTTATAAATCATCATATCTGCTTCTTTCGATACTACTACATTCTATGCAATAGTTCACATAATCAAACTATTCTCCAATATACACTCGCCCGTCTGTCAATTTCGCCACCTATCCTTCAATTTTTACAAAATATTCTTACAGGATACACAAAAGTGGTCACTTATTATAATAATTTTATATTTAAAAAAGTTTGCAATCACTTATTGGTCCATCCTTAACGAAAATTATCACTTTCATTTTGGTGACATTTATAAAAAGGTCAATTCTGCTTGTCACTACATTAAAACGATTTAATGAATTCTGTAAGTCACTTTCACTCTCAGCCATTAATATAGCATAATATGCATATAGCAGCACTCACACATTAACATTGTCTATTCGTACCCCAACAGCGTTCTCACAATCATCCCTCATACACTCCTCCATTAACAAATAAAACATTCATGGAGACATAGCACAACCTTGTCCAACACATACTTAATGATTTAAAAATTAGACACTATACCGCATTAGGAGGCCCATGAAGTAAATGCTTACCTTGTCTAGTCTGTTTTATAGGTGAAGTTGCCATCAGGGTTAGAATCCTTCCCGGCTTACTAAATAAAACACTTTCCAATTAAATTTACATGTGCGTGTGGATACATTTTAATATAGATTCTACTCTACTAATAACTAAACGAGTAAATGTAAATATACTAATAGCTCTAGACGAATATTTAAAACGAAGTACGAAAAATAATCTTTAAAAAAAAAGCCAACAGAAAACTGGATTTTTTTTACTGTCAATTATAAGTCATAAAATGATTTTTTTTTACGGGTTTTAGGTTGAATCTAAGGTCACGCCTTCTCTAAACTCCCCTTCCCAACTCTGGAGATATAAGTGATAATTTCCCTAACTATAAGAGCTTGGTTGCCAAACCCCTCCTTCACCTCTGACAAGACGTGTATTAATCACAACTTGTGAATGTGGGGAATGCCAGGCCTCCACCATGGTTCGAGATTCCACGTTAAACTGTAGGTCCTCTATTTCATCCCACAATCACCCTACCATTACACATTAGCCTAAGTGCGTATAACCCGAAAGGGTAGCAAAACGTGGTGATGATAATAATAATAATAATAATAATAATAATAATAAATAAGTGATTGACATTAAGTAGTTTATACAGCTGAAGTGTTTGCTATCTTTATAATGGTAATAATAATACTATTCTGGGTTTACTCAGATTAAAATAGGCCAAATCCATTAATTTAATCTGATTTAGTTTAAATAAATTAAATTTTTACAAACCCTTTTTTTTATCATTCTACTTCCTAAAATGTTTTAATCACTGTTTTAACTAAAGATTCATACAGCCTAAGCTGTGGCCAGTTAAAGTATAGTATTATAACTTATATAGAGAAACAAAATAATACTATTCCAAACTAAGAATTAATTTTATAACGTTCATGGCTCTTAAATAAATATTTTAAATATTTATGTAAGAAAATTACACTTATACATGACAATATTGTCCGAGATGATTGAATTAGCATGGCATGCTCTAACAACTGAGCTATCCAGAAGTTGACCCATCATTCTTCACTCATATTTTAAGGCAGAGTCAGTGATGGACGTGTTTTTTGTTTTATTTTTATAGCTGCATAATTTGATTAAAACAACGTCTTATCTGGACCCTTAGCTGAGATAAGAAAATCTCTTTATGTTTTAGCTGTAATTATATAATTGGATTATCATGGTGTATTTGCACTCATTGGTTTGCGGAAGCACAGTATAATTTTCACAGGGATTTATTTATTTTTAAAGTAGAAACTCATAGGTCCACAAAGGCAAACGTAAATTACTATAAGTATTTATATTCTTATCCTGTTTATCTAGTAGAAAATTGCCATCGGAAGCTTTTGATAACTTTTGGACTAACTATCTTAATAATAAATAAAATAAAATCTATTAATTTTACACACTGCTAAATTTTATTAACTTTCAATCAATGCTAGTGGTTGAAAGGGCTATTTATATAAAAATTAAGGTTTACTTATTACAACAGAGGTAAAGGCCAAAATACCAACGTTTATATGTGTTTAAATAGTAAATCTTGGATTATTATTAATAGAAAATAATATTTTCAATTATAAAACCAAACAGTTGAGGATTAGTGTAAAAATTACATTAAATTTAGCTGTTAAATAATACCTGATTATGGAAATCAAACTATATTGATCTCCAAATTCAAGCTGTATTAGTTATAAAGTTAATCTATGTGGATTATAATTAGCATTACAAAATGCAATAAATTATAATTTAGTATAGAGTCACACACATAATTCAATATTAATAGCTCATCTCCCCCATTGAAAACATATAGCTTAGGCACGTAATGCAACTATAATCAGTTATCTCACCGTTCCCTGGTTTAAGTGCCATTCTGTATTTATAATTTCTCGATTAATTGTTTGTGAGATTGGCTATTAAAATGACTTAGTAAAATAATTGATCAACCCATAGCTAAACAAAAACTATAAATATTACCAGTAAGGTTTTAAAATGTGAATTATAGTTCACTGTTTTATTTTGTATTTTTAAAGTAATTTAATTTTTTTTTAACCATGCCCTACTAGAGCCCTTTTATGCAGGCGTTTTGACGTGCACGTGGCATTTGCCACCCGTCGAAAAAAATAGTAGTGGGGGGGGGGG